>PVJA010003576.1:0-15691 GCA_004027025.1 Myocastor coypus | reverse complement strand
TTTAAAAGACCAGGTATCTTAGTTACTTTTTACTCATTGCTGGGACAAATACCTGACACTCAAAATGAAAGAAGGAAAGGTTTATTTAGCTCACAGCTTCTGGAGGTTTCAGTCCATGCTCGGCTGGCTCCAAGGCAGAGAAGCACATGGAGGAGAGCCGCAGCTCATGGCGGCAGAACAGCAACAAAAATGGTAACAGAGAAAGCCAACCAATCAGGGCAGCAGAGCAACAGCCTAAGTCTGTCTCTGTGTCTCTATATTACATTCAGGCTCTCCACTTCAGCCTATCTGCCTTAGGCTATACCCATAATCCCAGAAGTACTTAGACCCATAATCCTATCAGTACTAAAACACATAATCCCAGTGATCAAGAATCAAGTCTCAAACTCTAGAAGTCCTGCCCCATGATTGCATGAGGCTTTGGGGGGAACAACTAGACATAAACCATAATACCAGGCTTGCCAACTCCACAAATGGTTTATGTTTTCTATACAGTAAATGGTCTGAATCTGCATTTCAAAATGTTGTCCAAGTGGCTGGGGAGATAGCTCCTTGGCACAAGTGCCTGCCTGGCAAGTGCAAAGTCGTGAGTTCAAAGTTTAAACCCCGGTCCCTCAAAAAAAAAAAAAAAAAAAATTGGGGGGCTGACAAGATGGTTCAGCAGCCTAAAGCACCTGCTTAGGAAAGTTTAGGCAACTGCAGGGACCGTGGCTCAATTCCCAGCACCACATGCTGTGCCAGCCCTACCCTCAGGGAAGGCTGAGCCAGCCATTAAAAAAAAAACCAGAAGAGGAAAGGTTAGGTAACCTCAGGGACTGCAGTTTTATCTCTAGCACCACATGCTGTGCTAGCCCCATGCCCAGGGTGGGCTGAGCCGCCCATAATACAAAAATAAATAATAAAATACATCATAGCCCAAATGCATGGCATCAAGCAGGTTTATTTATTTATTTATTTATTTATTTATTTATTTATTGTCTTTTTGAGATAGTGTCTTGCTATGCAGTTCAGGCTGGCCTTGAGCTCACCTTTTTTTTTTTTTTTTTTTGATACAGGGTCTCGCTATGCAGTTGAGGCTGGCCTTGAGCTCACTTTTGTAGCCCAGGCTGGTCTCAAACTCACACCAATCCTCCTGCCTCAGCCTCCCGAGTGCTGGGATTACAGGCGTACACCACCACACCTGGCTCAGCAAGCAGGTTTAAAAAAATTTTTTTTGACCAAAAGATCTTGAAAGAATGTAGTAATAAAAAAAAAATTATCAAAAACATTAAAAGGTTATATTGGCTAACATGGTCATGAATGCTTTTAATTCCAGCACTCTGGGATTAAAAATGTAGCACAGTCTAGGCAACTCAGCAATTTATTTATTTATTTTTTGGTGGTACCAGGATCAAACTCAGGAGGTGGTGCATACCTATAATCCCAGTGCTATGAAGGCTGACACAGGAGAATCACTAGAGTCTAAACTGCATAGCCAGACCCTGTAATAAACAAGTATTATTTAAAAATAAAAATAAACTGGGCTGGTGAGATAGCTTAGTGGTCTAAAGCACCTGCTTAGGCAGGTTCAATCCCTGGCACCACATGCTGCGCCAACCCCACTCCCCGGACAGGCGGAGCCAGCCATAAATAATAAGTAATAAAGTAAATAAATGAAATGAAAATTTAAAAGGGCCGGTGTGGGCTGGGGAGATAGCTCCGTGACACAAGTACCTGCCTGGCAAGTACAAGGTCGTGAGTTTGAACCCCAGTCCCACCAAAAAAAAAAAAAAAGGGCCGGTGATACATCTGTGGAGCGCCCCGGGTTCAATCCGCACCAAAGGTGCGGTTGCGGGTAATGCTGAGCACCCTAACACTTGTAATGCTGGTTACTCGAGAAGTTAGTTGCTCGAGATACTGTCTGAAAATTTGTACATTTGAACAAAAGGTCTGGAAATGGGGCCTGGCGGGATGGCTCAGTGGTCTAAAGCGCCTGCTTGGGAAAGCTTGGGTGGCTTCAGGGACCGGTTCGATCCCCGGCACCACATGCTGCGCCAGCCCTGCCCTTGGGGCGGGCTGAGCCAGCCATAAGAATGAGTGAATAAACAAATAAAGGTTCTGAAACAAGAAAAATAAATAAATAAATAGTTAATTAATTTAAAAAAAAAAAAAAGGTCTGGAAATGTAGCTTAGCATAAGGCCCTGGTGCAATCCCCAGTGCTGCCAAAAATATAAAAATAAATTTTGGCCAAGAGGGTCGGGGGTGGAGTATACAAGAGTCGAAGTCTGAAAGGATCGCCAGGGAAAAGTTCCTCACTTCATTCTTCCAGGCATACTCTTCCTTTACTCTTTCTAATTTTTTTTATGCGGAGACAGGGGCTTGCTGCGTCTCTAGGACTCGAAGTTGTGATCTCTCGCCTCAGCTTCACCCGACTGCTGATATTCCAGCGTGTCACCGCGCTCGCTCGGTTCGGTTCAGTTCCCCCTTGAAGCAATCTTAGCTCCTTAACGCTCCTTATTCGTTTAATTTATTTATTTAGGAAAGCTCATTCTCTTCTTTTCCCTCAGGTTTCAGAAAACGCCCCATTCGCGGCCCCGCCCTGCATGGAGGGAGAGCTAATAGCAGGGATTGATTTGCGTACACCGTTGCAAGCCTACCAAGGGCCGCCGCTAGTTTTGAGGCTGCGAAAGGGGCTGAGCGGAGAGTGGAAGGCAGCACCCGAGAGGCGGGTCCAGGCGGCGCGCCTCACCGTGCCTCCGCGCCGTCCTTTTCAACATGGACTACCGTTACCTGCAGTCGCGTCCCTCAGAGGTTGGCTTTGAGTTCAGCAGGCAAAACCTGCGCACCGCGTCCCTCACAACCTTCTCCCCTCAGTCCTCCGTCATCGTGAGGACGAGAGTCCCGGGCCTGTCAGCTCCTGCCTCAGGTGAACGGAACTTCTGAATTCACCGGGTGGCTGTCTGTGTTGCTATAGCGACGACCCTCCCTGCACCGCCCCCGGGCCCCGCCTTGGCGTGATGATGCAATCACGCCCTCCCTGGGCGCTCGGCCTCTGATGCTTGCGTCACTGGCCGGGGAGGCACTGGGGGAGGGACGGAGGTGGAGGCGGTACGCCGGGCGCTTAGCCGGTTCGGAGCCGGGTCACCCGGGCTCCCGGGGCCCCGGAACCGGGATAAGTGGATCAGGCGCCGCGGCGAAGGGGGCGGGGTGGAGCGTGTCCTGTATTTCCTACACGGGTTCCGGGGCCCGGTGGAGGCACGCCGAGAGCGGAGGGAAGCGCGGCGGCCCTGGAACCTGGATATCGCGCTAGGCAAGCCGCGCGCGGGCGGGCGGGCTATGGCGCAGGCGGGTTGCGGGGCCGGCGCTGGTGGCGGGGCCCGGTGCATGGCGGTCTGTCGGCGGAATCGCCCTCAGAGGCTGTCAGGTTGGTGGCTGCGGGAAGAGTGGGTCCACCGTGCCCAGAGTGGGAGGCCGGGCGGGCGCAGGGCCCTGGGAAAGTCCCGAGCCCGTAGTGCCCACCCTTCTCCGGCCCCAGCCCTGCGGCCTGGCCCCTGGACAATGGCTTGGCCCCCACCCTACCAAAGGTCCCTGCCCCTCCATCCCGCCCTGCGACTCCTCCCCCGTGGCTCCCAAACCCACCTCTTGATTGTGCCTGTCTTCACCTCTGTGACCCCTACACCTCACCCGCTGGCCCGAACCTCACAGGTAACCTTTAATTCTTAACGATTGCCACCCCAGCGCTTCTCAGGTATCACAGTGACTCCCTCAGTTCAAATCAGTGACTCAGAAAGGTCCAAGTGCCCCGCAATCTTCTAGTGACTCTCAAGTTCTACCCTATGTCCCCCCACAAACAGTGAATCCCCTCATACCGCTCCTGACAACTCCTGAGGCACATATAGGGAATTTACCACCCACTCGTCTACATAACTCAGTGTCTGCTAACCCCATAATTTTCTATTCCATGTTCTCCCGTCATCCCAAAATCACCCCTGCTGCCATCAGCATTGTGACTTACAGGTGTCGAGCCTCATTCTGGCACTGAGGATATAGAGATGAATATGAAGGAGCAGTAATTGCAGACATCAGAGAATTTTGGAGTCTCAGGTTCAAGTCCCGGCTTTGCCTTTGGAACCTGAGAGAAGCTCCTTCATTCTGTGCCTCAGTTTCTCATCAGAATTGTGACATAAGGTTGGGCTAGATGACCTGAATTTCCCTCTAGTTGTGAAAGTCTGCAGTTCTCAGTCAAGATAATAGTGGTCTACAATCATTTTTACTCTGTACTCTAGAAGCTTAGTCTTGTAACTTCCATGCAGGACCTATTGTCTTCATGAAGTCTTCTCCCTCATTCCCATAAGCCCCTTTATTGTCCACATTCATTGGACCCTTGATCAGGCTTCACTGGTTGACCTGTGTGTGAAGTAGTATTGGCAGAGCCCTTTAGTTTGGGACCTTGATGTCAGAAACCTAGGTTCCAGTCTAACTGGCCCTTCAGCCATGGGACTTATGGCATACCTGTTAGGCTGTCTGAAGCCTTCTGTGAAGGGAGGGTAGAAGTGGTGCCAGGGATAACACATGCTGAGCACTTGGCACCTGGGGAGTCTTATTTTTTACTGGGAGCTCCTGTAGGCCTTACTCTGTCCTAGATTCTAAGGGGTCAACAAAGCATGCAAGATCCATACATTGCACAACTACGGACTTGAAGTCCTCATCCATATCTCTACTTTGTTGCTTCTTTGGTCATTTACTCTGATACTGCCTTAATGATTGGTTTACTGACTACCTACTGTATTCCCAACTTTTAACAAGCCCAAGAGGCACTTATATCTTTGACCATTCCTTCCACTTTTGTTGTTGTTTGTCTTGGAGACAGTTTTGCTACGCAGTTTGGGCTGGCCTTGAACTCACTTTGTAGCCTGGGTTGGCCTTGGACTCAGTAATCCTCCTGCCTCAGCCTCCTGAGTGCTGGATTTACAGGTATGCACCACCACACCCAGCTTAGCTTTGTTTTAAATAAATCCAAAACTCATACAGCTAAGGGCTGGGATTTGAGCCTAGTCTAAAAACAAAACATCTAACTTCATTGTTTCTCTTACCTTTTACTCCTAGATCTACCTAGTTGTTTTTTGTTGTTGTTTTTTTGTTTTGTTTTGTTTTGTTTTTGTGGGATCAGGATTTGAACTCATGATCTTGAACTTGCCAGGCAGGCACTTGTGCCACAGAGCTATCTCTCAGGCCCCTCTACCTGGTTTTCCATATCAACTTCATCCTTGTTTCTTTTTTTTTTGGTTTTGGTTTTGTCTTTTTGAGACAGGGTCTCGCTATGCAGTTGAGGCTGGCCTTGAGCTCACTTTTGTAGCCCAGGCTGGTCTCGAACTCGCACCAATCCTCCTGCCTCAGCCTCCGAGTGCTGGGATTACAGGCGTGAGCCACCACGCCTGGCATCCTTGTTTCTTATTTTCTGGTAATTCTTAAACCCAACATCAACTCATTCCATCATCTAAAAGATCTCTAGAACTCTTTGCCCCATGGAGTAGTGAGAATCATCCTATCCATGCCTTCTGGCCTTTTTATCTCTGAGACCCTGTACTTTGTACAGGAGAAAAAAAAATCTTTTTAAATTTATAGCTGATGCCGGGCGTGGTGGCGCACGCCTGTAATCCCAGCACTTGGGAGGCTGAGGCAGGAGGATCAGTGTGAGTTCGAGACCAACCTGGGCTACAAAAGTGAGCTCAAGGCCAGCCTGAACTGCACAGTGAGACCCTGTCTCAAAAAGACAAAAGAAAAAAAAAAAAACACTTGTTTTTGGTTGTTTTTTTTTTTAGGTATCTGGGCACCTATCATTTAGTGTTTTATCACCTGCTTCAGCATAGGAGAGGTGACAGTGACCTTCCTGCTTCTATCATTTTCTCAAATTGCCATGTTCTGTAGTAGCGTGTCCAGAACACAATGAACTGTACGTATTGCCTTCTTTGCCCATGGAGGAGTTGTTATAGTATCTAGCCATGACCCTACGGTCTCACAGCAGAGTGCCTCACACCACACTGACTTTACCCCTAGTCACTTTCCGGCAGGAAGGCACAAATCCATATAAGACCCCAATCCTAGTCTTGTGTCCTGATCCCTTCCTGCTAGCATCAGAGTTCTGGCTGCTCCTGCCACCTGTACTATCCTCAGCCACATTGTTTCTTGTGACTCATCTCTTTAGCCCTTCAGTCGGTGACCTACCTGATAGGCCCAGCTTCAGGGAAGTGAGCCCCTCCATGCCAGTATGGACCCATCTGTTATAAGCTATATCTCCTTTCCTAAGATCCTTCCTCTGCATGCCCCTGCTCAATATCCTCATGTCTTGGCATCTTCCTCTATTTTTACCAAGAATTACCTTTTCAACTCAAAATGATCATTTTCACAGCGCCCTCTTCTATCTTCCCTCTCATTTGCCACCCTAACCATCCACTCTCCCCTCACGTCTTGTCTTATATCTTTATTAGTGGATGTTGCATATACAGTTGTTTTTTTTTTTTTTTTACCTCCATTCTAATTTACTTCTTCCTTCACACCAACTTCATCAGCCTCTTTGGTTTTTGCAAAGAACTATATTACGCATTCTTCACTGGAAACCAATTACCAAGATCTCAGTTCTCTAGGTATCAAAGAGAGTATTCTTGGAAATTTAGCACTCATCCGGCTGTGTCTCCTGGACATGCTCCTACTATATGCTCTTTATGAAACTGCTTGCCATGTATGCCCTTGGGGTAGAAGGCCAGCCTGCCCCAGCATTGAATTAGCTCCATGGTTTCCCAGGCCCTTAGCCGGACTTTCCACTCCCATCCCACCAGAAGCTGGATGGTGAGTAGCCAATGTGACTTTAAAGATCCACATGTGAAAGCCTCTCTTGTGTTCACCAAATTCCCGAGTCTTCTATAGTGCACTTAGGAGTGCTATAGCAATAAATACAGCAAAAGGTGAAAGTACAGTTAGGGAAAGGGTATAGCATGGGGGTCTACAGATTTGAGGGGATGAAAAGGAGCTTCTGTCCCATTGTGTCACCTCTCTCAGGTGCAGATCATACCTGGTCTTACAGTTTAGTTTTGTGTACTTTGCTCTGCAGCCACCCTGAGACTTCCTTGAGAACAGAGACTAGAGCGCTATCATCCTACTCCTGCCTCATATTTATAAGGTAGTCAGTGAATTCTTACTGGATTCAGTTAACTTGTTTGGAGATTTTGTGTCGTATACAAGTCAAGACCTCTCACATTTATGTTTTATGACCATAACTTTCCCAGTAACCTCCAAGCAAATAATGGGCAAGTCCCTTGGTTTAGACAGTCTGGAATTTAGGCACTTGTTTTTTCAGTCATTGTTCTGGTGGAAAGATAGGGCTCTGTGTGTGTGTGTGTGTGTGTGTGTTTTCCTTATGTTCTTGGCATTACTTGAGAGATTTGCTGGTCTACTGCAGTTGTAATCAAGTCAAATGTATATTCTCTCTTACATAGACCTGTTCCCAAGAAAGCAAAGAGGTGAAGTATGAAGTGAGGAGCAGAGAGGATCAGAAAGTAGAGAAAACAAACTATTAGCAATATATATATATATATATATATATATATATATATATATATATATATATTTTTTTTTTTTTTTTTTTTTTTTTTTTTTTTTTTTTTTTTTTGTCTTTGAGACAGGGTCTCACTATGCAGTTGAGGCTGGTCCTGAGCTCACTTTTGTAGCCCAGGCTGGTCTTGAACTCACATCAATCCTCCTGCCTCAGCTTCCCGAGTGCTCGGATTACAGGCATGAGCCACCATGCCCGGCTTAGCAAAATATTAGAGCTGGCAAAATATTAAAAATTGCTGAGATTGGCCAGGCATGGTGGCACATGCCTATAATCCCAGTACTCAGGAGGCTGAGGCAGGAGGATCGTTTCGAGTTCGAAACCAGCCTGGGCTGCAAAGTGAGCTCAAGGCCAGCCTGAAATACATAGGGAGAACCTGTCTCAAAAAGATTTAAAAAAGATTTAAAACAAAGAAAAGAGAAATTGCTGAAGTGGAGCGATGCATGTGTGAGGTTTATTACATTGTCATTTCTGCTTTTGTGTATGTTGGAAATGTGATAAAAGTTGGGAGTGGGCAGCTAAGTGAACAAGGATAAATTTAGCACTGCTCTTGGGAAACACCTAAAAGTAAATGAGCTGCTGCCGCTGAGCCAGAGCTGCTATCTGGGCTGAGCAGCATATTCAGTCCTGACCCTTCTCTCACCTCATCTGTTGGTGAGATGTTAGGAAGTTAAATGTAAAAATTAGCATTCTAGCCGGGCGTGGTGGCGCACGCCTGTAATCCCACCTCTTGGGAGGCTGTAAACAGGCTGATCACTATGAGTCCAATCTAGTAGTGAGACCCTGAGCACCCTGTAGACCCTTCCCTAAAATACAAAAGTAAAAATAGGAATTACTGCTGTGCAGAATTCTGTAACTGATGGTCTGGGAACTGTGACATCCAAAGAACAAGCCCCGCCGGGCGTGGTGGCGCACGCCTGTAATCCTAGCACTCGGGAGGCTGAGGCAGGAGGATTGGTGCGAGTTCGAGACCAGCCTGGGCTACAAAAGTGAGCTCAGGACCAGCCTCAACTGCATAGCGAGACCCTGTCTCAAAAAGACAAAAAAAAAAAAAACAAAGAACAAGCCCCAGTTGCCCTCTTGCTTCCCTGCCTTTCAGTACAGGCTTGGTTTCTGGCGAGGTGAGGATTGCAAAAGCTCAGGGACCCTGCGGTTGGAGAAAGACTAGAGCTCAATGAAGTCTCCATGCCCCAAAGCCTGCAGATTACTGGGAGACGCTAAAGATATGGGTATTCATCCTCTGATGCACCCATTCCTTCCACAAGTATTCAGTGAACCTCTGCCTTGTGCCCAGCGATGGAGGAATGAACTCACCTGTTGGGGAGTGCATCAGAGCAAGGCAGACAATGAAATATACATTGAGAAAGGTGAGCAGGGAAGAGACAGTGCCAAGCTGCAGGGATTTGCAGTTATTTTATGTATTTAGTACAGGGTACTCCACAGATTAGACTCGTAGTGATCCTTCTGTTTTCAGCCTCCTAAGCACTGGTATTACAGGCACGTGCCACCATGCCCAGTCTCATTCATAGTCTCAGTGCATCCTGGGAGCGGGGCCAGCATGGCACTGGGAATTGAACCCCAGTCCCTGCCTCTGTGGGTTTTTCAGTTTGAAAGAGTGGTCAAGATAGAGTGAGGCAGGGGCCCAGTGGGATGGCCCAGTGGTCTAAAGTGCCTGCTTGGGAGCTTGGGCAGCTTCAGGGACCACGGTTCGATCCTGGTTCGATCCCCGGCACCACATGCTGCGCCAGCCTTGCCCTCGAGGCGGGCTGAGCCGGCCATAAAAAATGAGTGAATAAACAAACAAAGGTTCTGAAACAAGAAAAAAATAAATAAATAAAAATTTAAAAATAAATAAATAATGATAAAATAAAACAAATATAGGAGTGGTCAAGGAAGAGCTCACTAAAAGTATAATGTTTGAGCAAAGACCTGAGAGAAGTTAGGGGTGAGTCCGCATCTGTGTGGGATATTTCTTGTGGTCAGGGAAATCAACAAGCTCAGAGGCCCTGAGGAGTTTGCATGGTATATCGGAAGAACACGAGGCCAGCCAGTGTGGCTGCAGCAGTGTGAGGGTGAGAATTACCAGATGTCACAGGAGTGGACTGAGGCCCCAGTGTCAGAGAAAAGCCACTGGCTTTCACTGCGACTTGTGGATGATACGGGCACCATTAGGGTTCTAGGCAGGTGAGTGACAGGATCGTGATCAGCAGTGTTTTGAAAAGATGGTTCTGGCTCACAGTATTGAGAATCAGCTATGAAGGGACAAGGGTAGAAGAAGGAAAACTGGTTAGGAGACTGCCGCAGTGGTCTAGATGAGAGATGGTGGCTTTGATACAGGGGAAAAAGGAAACTTCCGACCTAAAAGATAACTGGATGAGCTCGTGTTCTCTAAAACAGAAAAATGAATTTTAGGAACAAACGGGGGTTATGAGCAGAATAGATTTATTAGGGGAAAGAAAGCTCCTGTCCAAGAGAAGGACAGAAGGGGGTTCCAAGTGGATGGTGTCCAGGAAGCAGTTTCTTCCAGGGACTTTTATAGAGGAAAACCTTATGGTGAGGTGGGTCTAAGGTTGTGGAAAAGACATGGGAACTGGCTTAGGTGGGCATGAGGTGGGACAAAACTGTGGTCAACCAATGAGATTACAAGCGCCATTGCTCAGGTAAAATTGATAAAGTCTAGTCTCTTCCTGTTGGGTGTTGGGTTAGTGACTCAGTTGGGTTCTTTCAAGGTGATTGATACCTACTTAGAATATCAATCCCTGGTGCCCATCCCTAGGGAAGTACGTAGTTGCTTTTGTTTACTCTTGTCTTGAGATTGGGTCACCATGATGGAGGAGTGTCTTGTCTCTAGTTGTAAAGTCGCCTTGTTTTCCATGTTATCCTTGAGGGCCTGGCCCTGTCTAACTGCCTATAATATTTCTATCTAATTTAGCTACCTACAACAACTTGGATCCTCAGTAAAGGAAGAGTGTGAAGTAGTTGGGTTCTAGGTTGACTTTGTAAGAGTATCCAACAGATTTGCTGGTGGGTTGGCTGTTGAAGCTGACCATCACATTTTGGGCCCAAGCAGTAAAGGGTGGGATTCACATTTACTGAAATGGGGAAGCTCACGGAGGCAGGTCATGAGAAAGGTAGAATAAGGATTTGTGTTTCGTGGGCTTTGTTTTGGGCATTAGTGTTGGGGTGTTTTTGTTTTTTGGTACTGGGGATCAAACTTGGGATCTTGTTCTTACTGGGCAAGCACTCATGCCACTGAGATATGTCCCCCGCCCCTGGAGTTGTTGATTAGTTCTCCCAGTTCCTGGTGAGAGATGAATATGGTGGGAAGCACTCTGGTGGATTAGGTGTCTGGATGTGGGCCTCTACCAGACAGCCGTGTGATCCTTTGGGACTCCTCCAGCAGTGCTGGCTGTGTCTTTACCAGAAAAGGGATTTCTTCAAACTGGAAATGAGCAATCTTCCCAGCTGTGAGAGCTAATGAATTAGGTGCTTAGTAAACATGATGTCTGTGTGTTGAGAACATCTTGGAAATTGCCAAGCTCTAAATGGAATAGTGGACTAGATGTAAGATTCCTTCCTTTAATTGCCAAAGTAATACCCAAGGCAGGGAGTACCTGCCTCGTGCCGGGTGCTGTGTCACACAAAGATACAAGTGATAGAAGGTGTATCTATGCCCTCATGGCACTGCAGATGAGCACACACCTCCTCCCCTATAGCTCCACTGTTAGCTACAGAGGGAACACAGAGTTTGACATTCAGATGAGATATTAGCCAGGGAAAGCTTTCTCTGGACCTGGACCTGGGAAGAAATAGTGGTCATTGGTGTCAGCGAGGAAGCAAGTGATAACCTGGACAGAGAGGTGATCCCTGTCCTAGGTAGGTTGGAATAGGGCATCACAAGATTTCATCATGTTTTTTTTTTTTTTTTTTTTTTCTTGTTTCAGAACCTTTATTTGTTTATTCACTCATTTTTATGGCTGGCTCAGCCCGCACAGAGGGCAGGGCTGGCGCAGCATGTGGTGCCGGGGATTGAACCGCAGTTCCTGAAGCCGCCCAAGCTTTCCCAAGCAGGCTCTTTAGACCACTGAGCCATCCCGCCGGGCCCCTCATCATGTTATTTAAAATAGTATGCAGTTTAAAACTTATGAGTTAGCAAGCAGAGTCATGCAGTGGGACCATCCTAGACCCACAAAACTGGTAAGTTGTTACGGCTTGTGTCTAGTTGTCCCCACAAAGGCTCATGCAGTCATTGGGGCAGCAGGCTTCTAGAGTTTGTGATTAATTCCTGATCCAATGCTAGGATTATGGGTGTGAGTGCTGTACCCTCCCTGGGGCAGATAGCCTGAATGCACTATAAAGGAGGGAGAGAGGCTTGGCTCTGTGCCTCTGCTCCTCCCTTTTGGCTCTTGCTGTTTTACTGTTTTCCACCACCATAAACTACTGCCCTCTGCCAAGTGCCACTCTGCGTTAGAGCCAGCTGATTATGGACTGAAATCTCCACAAACTGTGAGTTAAATAAACCTTTCCTTCCTTCATTTTGGGTGTCAAGTATTTTGTCCCAGCAACGACAGAAAAGTAGTCAAGACAGTTGTTTAGTTCTGAAAGTTTTCATTTAATATTTTCAAACTGTGGTAGATGGTGAGTAACCTTGAAAGCAAAAACATAGGATGGTAAGTAGGGCTGCTGTGTTGTGAGGAGAGTTGCTTTTTTTTTTTTTGCAGGACTGGGGATTGAACTCAGGTCCTTGTGTTTGCCAGGCAAGCGCTTATTTTACTGAGCCATCTCCCCAGCCCCTGTGAGGAGAGTCTCTGATAAGGTAAACAAGAATACAGGACAGACCCCATCCTAATCAATGGACTATGCACAAAACTAGTTGAGAGTAGTTGTATAATCAGCATCTATAACTTAGTGAAGTAGGAAAAAATTATCTTGGTAAATGGGAAGAAAAACAACCGGCTTACAAATCTAAGTGAAGGTAAAGCTTTAGATTACCTCAAGTGCTAATTCCTAAGCCTACAAACCTCATGTGTAGAAATGTGGGGGTAAAAATTCCCATGCAGTCATCCCTGCTACTGGTAGCAGTACAGGGTATATAGCACAGAGTCACTAAGATCTGCACATTGAGCCAGTTGCTCAAAGCCTTGTAACCTGCTAGACTGGCCCTCTGTGAGTCAGAGTGCTTCCTTTGGTGCCTGGGGTTTAACACCCCCAGAGCTTGCCATCCAGTGAATTGTTCTTCTGTGATCTCATCCTGTAACTATTGATGTGTTGGAATTCCCTTCAGCTTTATGATGGTCGATTCAGCATGAGAGGCAAAAAAATTAAGATAATGAAGTAATCAGGGGCTCCTTGAGATCAAAGAACTCACCCGAGGTGTGGGCGCAGGTGCCTGAGACCAGAGTTTCTTTTCTCTGTCAGATACCATCCTCTAAACCTAACAAGTACCACACTGGAGTGGCACAGCAGGGAGGGAGAAGGGCAGTCCCTGTTTAGACTCCACATCAGCCAGAACTACCATCATGACCAGCCAAGGACGCACACCTGCTAGAGCAAGTGTGTCGGCAAGTCCTTATAGACTTGCTGCTGCCTCATGGGCAACTTGACCAGCTTTCCATGTGGATTTCCTTAATGGCACTCACGAAATGTGAGCTGAAGAGGTTTTGGTGCAAACCTGTAACAGTCATGGATTCCCTCTATTCTATACTCAACTATGCTTCAGGATTGGGGTATCATAGATATTCCTGGAGCCAACGAAGACAGAGCAAATCATGCTTGTAGGCTCTTTGAATCTTTCATTTATTTTGCACAGATAAAACATTCTTAGAGCTTACTGGAAATCAGCCCCAGGGGTATTCTACCACTAAGCAACATTCCTGTCCCCTCTTTGTTTGCTTAGTGAGAATGTCAAAAAATGGAAAAGGAAGCCAGGTCTGGTTTGCATATGCTTGTAATCTTGGCACTCAGGAGGCTGAGTCAGGAGGACTGTTGTGAATTCAAGGTTAGCCTGAGCTACACAGTAAGTTCAAGGCTAGCCTGCACTACATAGGGATACTTTATCTCAAAAAACAAACAGGGGGCAGGTGTGTACCACCATGTCCAATTGGAATAGATGTTTTCTTTGTAGGGTCTAGGAGAAGTGATGCACAGGGAGGCTGTGGGGAGAACTAAGGAAAAACCTCAAAGATGGGAGGACTGGCTTTTTAACCAGTACCAGGCTACCTCTCAGCCTATTGCTGGTATCTCTATTTCAACCTTGTGCTTATAAGAGATTGAGGGGCTGGGGAGATAGCTCCACAGCACAAGTGCCTGCTGGGCAAGTGCGAGGTTGTGAGTTTGAACCCCAGTCCTGCAAAAAAAAAAAAAAAAAAGATTGAATCCAGGGCCTCCTGCATGATCTGGCTTGGAGCAGATAGCTAAGTGGTGGTCAGCTTCTTATACCCAGCTGAATTGAACTAGCGTGGTACAGGTGTGGAAGGCCCACCTGAGGATTGTTGCCAGCAGCATAAAAGGCAGAATGGAGCCGGGCATGGTGGCTCACGCCTGTAATCCCAGCACTCGGGAGGCTGAGGCAGGAGGATTGGTGCAAGTTCGAGACCAGCCTGGGCTACAAAAGTGAGCTCAGGACCAGCCTGAACTGCATAGCGAGACCCTGTCTCAAAAAGAAAAAAAAAAAAAAAAAAAAAAAAAAAAAAAAAAAAAAAAAAAAAAAAAAAAAAAAAAAAAAAAAAAAAAAAAAAAAAAAAAAAGGCAGAATGGTTCTGCTGGGTGACCTTGTCATGCTGGTTTGCCTGGGGAACCTGGCTGTTCTTGTTGGAGGAGAAGCTTGGGATCTCTTGGTCACTAAGAATGGCTACGGTTCATTTGCCGGGGAGCTCTGCTCATCTTGAGCATCTCTTCCTGGCACCGGAGGTGCACTGCTTACCCTTGTGGAGAAGCTTGTTGCATTGGCTTTCCTGATGGGAACTCAGTTTTCCTCACTGCTGGAGGAGCTTGGGACCTCACTGTTGCTGAGGCTGGTTGTGGTACTTTTGGGGGAGCTCTGGTGCTTATCTTGAGCATTGCTCTTGTTCAGGTCCCCCAGCTTGCTAGTACAGATTCTTCATTCCACTGGCGTAAACTTTCTAGCTTCCACCATTGTCCTTTGGGCCTACCCAGCACAGATCCATGGAACAGGCCGGTGGGAGACATTGTTATGGGCTCTAGGTTTTCAGCTGAACTCATCCAGGATATTAGGATTCTTTGTATTTTTTATTTTTTTATGAATTTAGGGCAGGGGCTCATTAAATAGATAAGACTCTAGTGATTCTCCTGTTTTCAGCCTCCCAAGTGCTGGGATTATAGGCATGAACCACCACACCAAGTCTCAGTCGCCTGTCTCAGCATGTCCTGTGGGTGGGGACAGCACCACCACATGATGGCCTCTGTGCTCTGCCTAAGCAAGTGCTTTAGTCTGCTGGGCTATCAGGCCCACCCTTCAGCTGGGTTCTTTGGTCTTCAGTGTCTGGACAGATTTTCTGCACTTCTTGTATATGGTTCTTTGGGTGATTCCTTATAAACTAATATGAAATATGTTCTCTGTTATATTGTTCCCCTTGGAAAAACCCCAAACCATGACACGGCTCAACCTTTTTTTTTTTGTCTTTTTGAGACAGGATCTCGCTATACAGTTCAGGCTGGCCTGAAGTTCACTTTTTTTTTTTTTTTTTAAGAACTTCTAACCCTGGGGCCTGGGGAGATAGCTTAGTAGATTTTTTTTTTTTGGGGGGGGGACCGGGGTTCGAACTCACAACCTTGCACTTGCCCAGCAGGCACTTGTGCCTCGGAGCTATCTCCCCAGCCCTTTTTAGAGATAGCTTAGTTAGTAGAATAAGCGTTTGTTTGCCTGGCAAGCTCAAGGTCCTCAGTTCAATCCCTGGTACCCAGAAAAAAACCAAAAACTTCTAACCCTTTAGCTACTCATTTCTTTTTTTGAGACAGGCTCTTATGTGTAGCTCAGGCTGGCCTTGAGCTCACTTTTGTAGCCCAGGCTGGTCTCGGACTCCCATCCATCCTCTTGCCTCAGCCTCCCAAGTACTGGGATTACAGGTATGTGCCACCACACC
>PVJA010003575.1:0-93531 GCA_004027025.1 Myocastor coypus | reverse complement strand
CTGCCGCTGCTGGCCCTCACCTTCATCACTGAGAACAGCCTCGTGGCAGCGGGCCATGACTGCTTCCCCGTGCTGTTCACCTACGATGGTGCTGCTGGGAAGTTCAGCTTCAGTGCACGCCTGGACGTGCCCAAGCAGAGCTCTCAGCGCGGCCTCACAGCCCGAGAGCGCTTCCAGAACCTCGACAAGAAGGCGAGTTCGGAGGGCGGCACAGCAGCAGGCGCCGGGCTGGACTCGCTGCACAAGAACAGTGTCAGTCAGATCTCAGTGCTCAGTGGGGGCAAGGCCAAGTGCTCACAGTTCTGTACCACAGGCATGGACGGTGGCATGAGCATCTGGGATATGAAGAGCCTGGAGTCAGCCTTGAAGGATCTCAAGATAAAGTGACCTGTGAGGTGCACTGCCCTCATCCTGGCTGCTGCGGAGAGGGGCTGCTTTGCTGGATGCTTCTAGGGTATAGCAGGGGTCCCCATAGCAGTGCTCCCTCAGAGGGGGAAGGGGCCGGTGGGGAGCTTCACCTACCTGTTCAGGGAACATGTGCCTTTTTCTTAAATGCTTTCATTTATTGTTTAAAAAAAAAATGCCCAAAAGCACAATGCTGGTCATGAACTTCAGTTTTGGAGGTAATAAAAATGCAGGACATGCCAAAAAAAGAAAAATGCATTGTGGGTTATTTCAGCACAGTTGCTGAAATATGACATAGAGCAGGGCGGCATGGAATAAGTGCTTTACTAGAAACAAAAGTAAATTTGTTTTTCCTTTTCTGCTGTCCTAGGGATTGAACCTGGGGCCTTCACACTGAGCTACCCACCACCAGCCTTTTCTTCCCAGGGCCTTTTTAAGTTTCTAAATTTTTGGAACAGAGTCTTCCTAGGTCTCTCTGGGCTTAAACTTCTACTCTTTGTGTCTTGGTCATATAGAAGGCTACAACTACAGGCATGCAGTTAAAGTGTAGCTTAGTTTCCACCTCACGAGCTTCTTTAGGTAGAAGTGAGAGCTTGGGCAGGCAGCAGTGAGGATGGGGTCATGGAGACATGGAGGTGGAGGGAAGGGAAGCAAGAGGGAGCGAAGGTGAGGTTGGTGCAGGTGCAGACTGGGTGCTGGGGTACAGAGGGGCTGGGCCAGGTGGGCCTTGCACCCCACTACCTGAACCCACAGTGGGGAAGAACATAGACCATGGGTCTTTTTCTCTCTGTGGCCTCAGGCGGCTCTCCAACACTTGCTGAGCCCCAGGCTCTTCACTCTGTGGAGGAACAGTAATCCTGGCAGGTGCCTAGGGGCGAGGAATTGAGTGACTGAGCAGTGTGCCTCGGGTGCTGCTGGGGCACAGCTTGCATGGTGCACGCTGCTTCACCTTCTCCCCTCTCTTCTAGGCTGCGTCCTTCTTCCCTGCTCCTCCAGTCCCCGGGGTGCCCTTTCCCTGGGTGGGGCTGTTTGACCTGTGCCAGGTGGCATGCACTTGGCACACTAAAGCCAGGTGGGAGGACTTCTTGAGGAGAGTCCCCAGGTGGGAAAGCCTCTTGGGAAAGTCCTAGGTGTCCTCAGGACTGCTGAGCAAGGAGGGTTTAGCGACACAGTCAACCATGCCCACTCACAGGGATCCTCACCTAGTTAGCCCGAAGCTGGATAATTCCTGGGACAAATGACTTCTCAGGGACCTTCAAGCTGGGGTTCATCACAGCACAGATTTTGCTGTTCAGATTTGGTGAGCTTCTAGAGAGCATGAACCTTGCATAGGGATGAGGCCAACACAGCATGGGGACTTTGTCCTCACCCAGTCAACGTGACTTTGAGAAAGCTGCCGTGCTGCCATTTGTCCTTTTTTCTCTGTGTGGTGGTGTATTGGCACCACCTGGTCAGGGAGCTCTTGAGCTTTTGCAAAGTGTCCTCTGCGAAGTCCCTTGTAAGTCCCTGTGGTCAAGGCCTGTGCACCCTGTGAGGGTGCTTTCCTCACAGCCTACATCTTGAGCCGTGCCTGTTGCCATAACAACTGCAGCGCTGACACCCACTCCAAGTGCCAGACCTAACACATAAAAATTCAGGACACCCAGCTGCATGTGAATTTGAGGCAAATAACGAGCACACTGTATAATGTTGGAGCTTTTGTCTCAAATATTCAAATTTGCCTCATATTTAGTATGCTTTCTTTTTAATATGGCATAGGAGCTGAACGCTGAAAAATTTGTGCTTTATCTGGAATTTAAATTTAAATTAGGAACTTTGTGCACTATCTAATAACCTTAATTGGAACAAAATGTTATTTTGTTGAAAACCTTTGGAAAAAAATTTCACTAGAAAAGACCTGATGTTAACGTAGGGCCTCACATGTCTGCTGACCTCACTGATTACAAGAACTGAGAATACCCAGCTCGTCCACCATCTCCCCTAATTAAATGGCGCTCTGGTGAAGAAGAGGGCCCTGGGGTGGAGAAGAGACAAAGTTAGCATTCTGGTGGTTCTCAGCCTGAGATAAGGAAGTCGGGTCTCATGTGAAAGAAAATCTTTCTTTCTTTCTTTCTTCATGGTTGACTGTGTCGCTAAACCCTCCTTGCTCCTTCCTTCCTTCCTTCCTTCCTTCCTTCCTTCCTTCCTTCCTTCCTTCCTTCCTTCCTTCCTTCCTCCCTTGCCAGGTAAGCGCTTATTGCACTGAACTATCTCCCCAGCTCTGAAGGAAAAATTTTCAAGAACAATTTCAAGACAGTTGCCCTTCATGTTGCTGTCCCTAAGAATTATTTTAGTAATTGTGCACATTTTATTATCTTTTTTAAAGTCATGATGGCTATATAAGTGCATGGTTGTGTGTGTATTTTTCCAAGTAATGAATTTAAATTACTAAAATATGCCTAGTTCCCATGAAGGAAAGACAAGAGGATATATTACGATTTCTTTTTTTTTTTTTTTTTTGTGGCTGGCTCAAGCTGCCTTAAGGTTGGGTCTGGTGCAGCACGTGGAGCTGAGAATCAAACTGTAGTCCCCTGGGCCTGACTGAGTTTGCCCAAGCAAGTGCTTTACACAACTGAACTAACCTGCAAGCCCCTGACAAAACAACATATTAAACAGATAAAAAGTTTGAATCAGAGGGCTGGCCTGATAACTCAGTGGACTAAAGTACCTGCTTGGGCAGAGCGCAGGGGCTGGGATTCAATTCCCGGCATGCAGTCCCAGCCCCGCCCTTGGGGCCTGCTGAGATGGTGATTGAGACTGGGCATGGTGGCACGCATGGCTGAAAACAGGAGAGTCACTACGAGTCTGAACTACATAGTGAGACCCTGTAGACTCTGTCCTAAATGCAGAAAAAGAAAAGTTTTTATTTATGTGTCAAAAATTGGTTTTAAAAGCACTAAAAAGATTAGTGCTCTCTCTTTCTCTCTCTCTCTCTCTCTCTCTCTCTCTCTCTCTCTCGAGAGAGAGAGAGAGAGAGAGAGAGAGAGAGAGAAAGAGAGAGCGAGAGAGAGCAAGGGTCTCACTAGTCTGCCTTTGAACTTGCTTATGTAGCCCAGGCTGGCCTTTTACTCACAGTGATCTTCCTGCCTCAGCCTCTCACATGCTTGGATTATAGGTGAGCACCATCATGCCTGGCTTTAAGAATACTTCTTAAAGGGCTTTAGGGTTGGACTATCCTTAGTTGATTTTCACTGTTCTGGGACTTAATTTTCTCCTAATCAAGTAACTTGTGCTGTCAATAAGCATTTGCTGAGACCCCGTGTGTGCAAACCCCATCCTGTGTGCTGTGGGCTCAGTGTGACAAAATGAACAGGATACCCTCACACTTCCAGGGTCATGTACCTACTGCAGGGCAACAGGAAAACAACCACAAAAACCTAGGCCCGTTGCTAGAATGTGAGAAAGAAAGTTAAGAAAGCAGAGCGAGATTCAGGGAGGAAGCTGGCTGATCTGTGCTCCACACATGCTCTTCATTCTGGAGTAGTGTTGCAGTATTCCTTTCTCATAGATGAAACTGAGGGCCCAGGTTAAATTATGTTAATGACACACAAACTTAGTAAATAATGGGATGAAAATTCAGTATTGGATCTGACTTTAAAGTACCATTCTTTATCTCTCCTGGGAGATTTTGAAGAATAGAAGAGAGAATTTACTTTTGTCAGAGGTAAGGAAATAGTATGGGATCTTATCTGATCTCAAACTTAGGAGACAGAAAATATCTGGACATACATCCCATAGAAGGCCGGAACCTTTTAGGCCATGACATCAGTGCAAAAGGCCACAACCTGGGACAAGTACAGCAAGCAGTGTGGCTGGATGTCAGCTTCAGATGTGCAGTAGAAAGAGAAGGGGGATGAGAAGGTGTGTTGGTGAGTGGGGTGGGCTGAGGGGGTTACCTTGCCTGGCTGGGGAACAGCCAGTAGTGATGTATGTGACAGGGTTCAAGCGGCAGCCAGAGAAGGTGGCGCATGAGGAGTGACTCTGAAGGCAAGACCAGACAGGTCATCAAGGATCATCAGAGGGAGCAACTATGCAAATGGAAGCAGAGGTGGATGATGGGAGATAGGAGAGGTGGGGTGACAGGGCTGGGAGTACAGCCAGGAGTAGCAGCGAGGTGAGCACATGACTCTGCACATCTGGAGGCTAAGTCTCTTGGAAACATATTCCAGGGCTGTTGCAGGAGAGCTACAAGGTGGAGGAGGGCTTCATGGCGCTTCTTGTGGGCTCTTTGTACCTCCCAAGAGCCACCACATCCCAGACTCTGATTGTCAGTATTTTAGGCAAGAAATTCGATTTATTGTCATTTTAACTGGGCTTTGATTAACTCATATTGAATGATCTTAGGAAACACTTATGCTTGAAAAGGGAATGTAGCTAACAGTCCATTTCTCAAGAGAAATATGGTGGCCATGTGTGCTGCCACCCAGGAGTTCGCCCTAAAAGCTAATTCTGTGTGAAGCCCAGTGGCATTCTAGGATTGACAAGTACCTTTGCAAACTCAGCAGAGGGAGTGGGAAGGCCACTGGTGCCTGAATCACCAGTGACAGGACAGCCCATGCTAGAGGTTAAAGGGGGCTCCCTAAGCAGACAGGCCGCTGGGGGTTTTGCTCAGGCTTCGTTTTCTGGTAACATGCAACGGCACAAACCCGAGTGACCACTGGTGTGGCTTCTTGTGGGTATTTCTTTCTAAGAATTTTTTTATTTTATTTATTTATTTGTTTCTTGTTTCAGAACCTTTATTTGTTTATTCATTCATTTTTATCGCTGGTTCAGCCAGCCCCGAGGGCAGGGCTGGCGCAGCATGTGGTGCCCAGGATCGAACCGCAGTCCCAGAAGCCGCCCAAGCTTTCCCAAGCAGGTGCTTTAGACCACTGAGCCATCCCGCCGGGCCCCTCTGTGCTGTTTTTTAATACTGCTTTATAGTTTAATTTGATACGGTCATCTTGTAGCCTATATCAGATTATTTTTTCACTACTATAATAAAATACTTGATACTGCTGAGTAACTTCATAAAGAACAGCGATTTGTTCCCAGTTATGGGAGTTCAAGGGCATGACACTGGCACAATCTCAGTCCTGGGGAGGATCTCATGGTAGCTGACATCACAGTGGATCATTTCCCCAAATAAAGAGCCAGAGCATGACCAGGAGGGGACAGTTTTATAGCCTCTTAATGTTCCTAACACAAGGGCCAGGGAGATAACTCAGTGGACTAAGTGACCGCTTAGGCAAGCATAGGGACTGGGGTTCCACCCCAGGCACTATATGCTGTGCTGGCCCTGCCCTCAGTTGTGCTGAGCTGGCCACTGAGACCAGGTGCGGTGGCACAAGCCCATAATCCCAGTGCTGGGGAGGCTGAAAACAGTAGAATCACTATGAGTCCAAGCTGCAGAGTGGAACTCTATACCAAATACATAAAATAAAAAATAAAGTTCCCAACACATCTACGCTGCTACACTGAGCACCAAGCCTCCAATATGTGACCCCTTGGGGGACCAACTTGATCCAAGTCCCAAGTGTGTCCTAGTTTTAGAAGCTCAGTGCTCGCTGTGGCACCCCACATTCAGCACGGTCACACCCATGGGTTATGCACGTATCTATTGCACACCCCGGCTTCACAAATATCACTTCCATTAGGGATAAAATCGTTCATCTTTAAGTTGGATACTTGGACCTGGTGCTCGGTACCTGGGGATGGAGTACATGTGTTTCAGAATGTAGCCGTTGCCTCAGGAAATCGCTCCAGCCACAGAACAAATCAGCAAGTCGTTGTGGAGGGATCCTCCGACGCCTCCAGAGAGAGCCGAGGCAGAAGCCTGAGCTTCCGGTCTGTGTGCAGGGCTGTTGGGACCTTTGGGAGTTTCCCTTGCACAGCCCCCCAAGAGCAGCTCTTGAGCCCTCGGGGATGAAACACGTCCTCAGATGTTCAGCCACCAAGACCGCCTCAGGATTCTGGGCATGGGCGGCTCTCCAAAGTGGAGGCTTGATCCGAGTCTCAAGTACGAAATTTAGAGCAGATAAAATGGCACTGATGTGGAAGCGGTAGAGGCAGGGCAGTGGGACCTGCTGCTGTGGTGGCTTGGTGGCGGACACTTTACATCGTGCCTGTGAATTCTATCTAACCTGGGATGTGGCTGACTTTGCTGCTGGAGGTTGGCAGCGGAGACACCTGCCTTCCTCCCCCACCGGGACACCTAAGCCCAGCAGGAAGTACTTGGCAAGCCTTGTGCTTGCTCCTGAGGTCTAAGGTTGGAAGAGTCTCCAGACTGCTAGGGACCCAAGCAGCCAGCTGGCCTTCACACAGCGCATGCCAGACACTGGCCTGTAGGTAGGTGACTGCTCAGGTGGCCGGTGAGAGGGCCCCGTGCCCACCTCAGACAGCCCAGGGCTCCCCAGGGCCACTGTGCTAAGCAGGGCCTGTAATCAATTCCAGCTTGGTGAGCATTTCAAACTGCATCTGAATATTCATTTCTTTCACAAATTAAGAAGTGCAGAACCACGATTAGCCTTGACCTTCTGTGTATGTGTGCATTCTCCATCCGTCTTCTCCTTGGCCTCCTCTTGTGGCTGCAGATGCAGGAGCCAGGGCTGAAGGGCTCCTTGCTTCTGAGGAAGAGGCAACTTGCTTCTTTTGTCTTTTCTATTATGAAAAACCTAAGTATACACAAGAGCAGAGAGAGCAGGAGAAGGCTTTCCATAGTCACAGCACTGTGAATTCAATATTTCATCCTACTGCTAGTTATTGAGTTATTGACTGATGACCATTTATACAACAAATTCCAGACACTGTCATGCAATATCACCTAGAATTATGGTGTGTGTTTTATGAAGAGTAAGAACATCTTTACCCACTGTCATTATTATAACTATTGGAACTAACGATATTTTCATAATAGCATGCAATATTCACAGATCTCTCCAGTTGTTTCCAAAATGTCCCCCACTCCTCTGTGCTCTTCTTTATCATTTAGAGTATTTACATCAGGATTGAGACAGGGCCCATGCATGGCCTTGAGCTGTTAATCTTTGAAGTGTCTCTTGATCAAGGGCCTAGTGAGTGGGAGCTGGAGGGGCCCAGTTTCTGGGCATCATATCCACCTGGGATCCTTGACCAACATTTTTGGCTGCGAGTTTGAGAAAACTGGGTGGTGACAGAGGGTGGAGGAGGCACAGCAGCCTCCTTCCTCCCTTTCTCTGGCACGCAGAGCATCTGGACAGAGAACTGGAAGCATAGTTGGCCTGGCTTATCTCTGGGTGTGGCCCCCTCGGCACCCCCACCCCCACCCTTCCTTGGACCTCAGCCTTTCTGGAAGCGCTCCCCATGAGAAGCAGAGTTGCTTCCCTAACATTACTCACTCTGAGTCAACTCCCGATAGCAAAACCTGAGCCCAGCTTCCCTCCACATGGGTGGGTGTGGATGCGAAGCCCACGCCACACTGCCCTGCACTCTCAGCCAGGGTGCCTAGTTTTCTCATGGACTGCAGCACATACACCAGCCTGTGCATGCCTGTGAGCCCTGCCTGGACCAGTCTTGCAGGCTTGCACCTCAGGACAGGAGGATGGGGCAGAGGAGCGGAACCTTCTCAGGCTCTTCTTTCCTAATTTTCTCCCTAAAATGTTAATACTAGAGATAGTCTGTGTAGAGTACCTATGTGCAGACTGTACTGTGTGCTTTATGCATGAAAGAGGGGGAACTGGGTGGTAGCTCAGTGATAAGGCACTCTCCAGGTGCTGCCAAGTCCCTGGTTCAATCCCCAGCACCAAAAGTAAATTTACTTTTTGACTTTTGGCTACTTAAGTGGGAAATGCAGATGCTTGGAAGATTCCAGATTGGAGATGGAAAGTTTGCATCTAATACTGGGCTCTCCTTTTTGGGGTCACAGGAAGAAGACATTGAAATCTGTTAGGGCAAACATGGATAGTGGTGAGTCTATGAGAAAGCTCAAAATAAAGTATGGGTCATATGCCAGATGAACAGAGCAGCCTTAGCGCCAGAAGGTTGGGAAGGTGCGATGTCCTTGCAAGCTGTGACTCAGCAGGTCCTGGAGACACGGAGCACTGGAGAGGGAGAAAGGAGGGAGTCATGGCGGGGTGCGGGGGCAGTGCTGAGCAGGGAGGAGCCCCACTCAGCCACATGGGTGCCACCTAGGGAAGGCAGGAAGGGAGATGGCGCACTATGACAGAGCCACAGCTTGGGAAGTCCGAGACTCCCCAGCGAGAACCAGATCAGAAGTCACACATAGGGTTTCACCGTACACCCACTGCCGCTTCTCTGGGCTCACTGGGGACGGGCCTCCTGGGGTGTGTGGCTCCACACCTGTGTCAAAGACCTCTGGGACCCAAGGCTGGGCCAGTCCTTCTTGTTTACTCTGCTTCCAGTAATGCTCTGATTTGTTGGTTTCATTTCAATGTTTTGATACCGTCCCAGGCAGGTGGGTCTAGTGGGCGCTTTGTCATCTGCAGGCTGACCTCAGGTGTAGGTCCCAGGGGACAGGGGGCCCCAGGCCTTGGAGAGAACCTGGAAGCTTGTTCTGACCAGTTTATAGACAGTGACCTTTCTAGCTGTGCGTTTTTCTGCATTTTGGAGGCTGCTGAGAAAGAGAAATTTAATTTCTAATCTTAAGTTATTATCATTGAAGGTTAAGTTATAAAAATCTATTATAAATATATCATTACCTGTACTTATATTAAATGCAACCTATAATTACTTATGTAATTATGCCATTATTAAAATTAAAGTGAGTGATAAAAATGCTGTCTTCCTGGGGGAACTGCTCCCAGACCTGCTCGGTGGCCAATGCCAACTGTTGCCATGTGGAACAGTAAGCCCTCCGCTCCTGAGGGCTCCCACCAGCAGTGGGAGGAGGGGGAGATGAAGGGAAGGGGTCTGTTGGGCTGTGAATGCTTAGGAACCAGCAAAGTGCAGGGGGGCTGAGGGGCCTTGAGCCCCCTGCCTACCTGTGCCCGAGAGGGGCAAGTCTGCAGTTGTGGGTGTCCCTGGGGTTTCACAGGGAGGAGTTCGAGCCCAGGGTCCTAAGCAGCTTAGATCCAGGTTGTTCACTGCTTAGTGTCTGTAAGGATAGGGAAGCGGGCAAGGGGAGCAGGCCTTGGGGCAGCAGCCTCTGGGCAGCGTGTGTTCCCGATTTCCTTCCCCTCTGAGTTTCTCTGTGCCTTATTTCTTTTGTGGCATTGATGATTTACTGTCATTATGAACAGCAGCATTTGAGAGGAAAAAGCCACCCTGGCCTCGTGCTGGGTGTGTGTTCAAAGCTTTCGGTGCTTCAGCACAACAGGCTCCAACCCTTTCGCCACTACGGACCTGGTTCATGGCAGAACCACAGACGGGGCAGGGTGACTTCCGGATGATCCGAACACATCGCATTGTTCATGCACCGTATTTCTATTATTATCGGGTTGGAGTCTCCTAAGAGGGTGTCACCCAGATCCCACGCATTCACCGCTCAGGGTAGGACTCAAGCTTCTCTGAGACTCTAGTGTCATGGCTGATCTGAGAGTAGGCAGGGCTCAGGCAGTCACTTAGTCTTGGGGGATGATTCTGTACAGGCCACGAACCATTGGTGGTTGGTGGCCCAAGGTTTGGGACCCCTGCTGTAACATATCTAGTTTTCACAGTAAACATTTGGGTTGCATATTCTGTCTCTGTGGCAGATGGTCACGGTGTGGTCACTCCTCCCTGCCTTTTTCCTCTTTCACACTCTTTCATTCTCCTTCCCCTCATCCTTCAGAGCTATAGAGAGCTTAGGAGAGTCAAGTCACAGTGGGCCCTAGAAGTGCTGTCTGGGGTTCATCAGCCCAGGAAGCCCATGTGCTAGCTGTGGGGCCATGGGCCATAGTGTCACCTCTCTGTGCTTCATTGTCCTCCTTTGTCAAAGGGAGACACTGGTAGTGACTCTCAGGATGTCACAAACTCAGTGTTAGTTGCTATTACTTCCCTTCTTCGTGACTAGGGAAACCAATGGCCCTCTTCTTTCTTCCACTTTCCTTTCATCTCTTCTCCCTACGTAATTTCCTTAAGATAAGCAGCACAAAAACAAATACAAGGCCAGGATGTAGCTCAGTGACACAGTGCCTGCTTGGTGAGTGCAAGGTCCCGAGTTTGATTCCCAGTACAAAGTACAAAAAACAGAAAAAAAAAAAAAAAAAAACAGAAAAAAAAAAAGAAAAAAGAGCAAATACAGCAAAACCAATCTGTACTAGAGGTAATATGTCTTTGTATTCATCTGGGTTTTGTCCTAGAATTGGCCCCCGATGAAATAGTAGGGAATAGTCTGGGGTTTTACACTTGGGGTCACCTGCTGTGTTATGCACTCCTCTCTGGCTAGGACTAGGGGAACTGGGACTCCTTCTGTGGGGTCGCCTACTGGAGTTTGAGAAAACTCTGGGCTGGAGCCAGATGTGGCCCCAAGAAGAGGTACGGGGTGGACCAGCCCTGTGGAGCCCTCACTGCCCCATCCTGCCCCATGCTTGGGGAGCAGCCACAGGAAAAGTACAGTTGGCCACGTAGGGCAAACTGAAATGCAAAAGATGTGGAGGATTCAAGATGGCTACATTCTGCTGGAGAACCACACCGGGGTGCCCCTTCCTTCCCTCCTGTGTACTGTGCCTCTTTTCCCTGCCAGTGCCTCTTTGACAGAAGCTGGCATTTCTGTCAGTGTATTCTGAATCCAGGAGAAAGTGGTATGGGTGTGGCCACTGAACAGGCATCTGCCTCCCTTGCTTGTACTATGGGGATGTGCCTGAGGATGAAGACAGACAGCCGAAGGTAGCCCAGCACTGCTTGGCTAAACATGCATTCTGAAGCCTGGGGCATCGCTTGATCCTGCACACATGTGTACATATCACACACACACACACATACACACACACACATACACACACACACACACACACACACACACACACCCTAGTCAGCTGGTGAGCTAAGTGGCTTCAGGCTCTGCATGAAGCCCCTTGGTAGGGACATGGCAGACCAGTACTAACCACAAAAAGCTAAGCCCCAGCTCTGGTCACCACATCTGTCCAGCACTCTGGGCAGCACCGCTGAGAGTGTAGTTGCAGACAACAGTCAGAGGACCCTGGCTGGGGGAGGAACCAGGTGCTAGGAAAAGATGGAGGAGGAGATACACACCTCCAACTGGTTCCTTCTTAGGTCAGGAAGCAGAGGACTTTCCCTATCTGGCTGGCCTGAGCCTTAAAGTGAGAATTAGAGAAGGACATTAGGTCACAGGCACAAAATGCCTGGCCAGCAGTCCACAGAAAGGCCAGGAAAGTGGACCATCATGGTCCTCATACTGTGTGACCCACCTGTAAACCCCAGCTTATGACTTGTGTTCCTGGGAGGGGCTGGCTGGCCAGGCCAAGGTACACAGTCAGGTTGGATGCAGGGCTTCCCCAGCCCACGCCCCTAGGAACTTGTCCCAGAGCTCCTATAGCTACACATTTGGTAGATTCAGGCTATTGTCATGCATTTGTATAAGCCAAGGACCCAGAGAGTAAATGTATATCAGGGACCCAACGGCTACTGACATCATTTGCAAAGTCAGAAGCACAGATTGAGCAAAGAAAAAAATGTCTGGGTCATCAAAAGTTTCCAGTTGAGTCACTTCATGGGTATGGCATCAAGGGGAGAGCAGATGCTGCTCCATGGCCCAGGTTGTCCTTTCATTCTCCTCTATCATTTCCTTTTGGTGTCCCAGAGGACAGCAGGGCCTCACCCAAATGACAGCCTCAGGGAGTGAACTGGCTACTTAGCACTAGGTAACCTTGGCAAAAGGCCAGATGTGTGTGCCCGCTCCACCCAGCCACACGTGACCACTCCCAGATGACCCTCCCGGGTGAGGCGGGGGATCCTGACTCCAAAATCTCTAGGTGGTGCCCGCCTAATGTGTCCCGCTCTGTGTGTACCACAGACCTGGACAGGCCGAGCCTGTGTGCTCAGTGGACCCGCCGGCCTGGCCCTGGCCTTGCACTGGCTCATGCTCTGCTGCCCATCCCAGGCAACAGTCAGAGGACCCTGGCTGGGGGAGGAGCCAGGAACTGTACCGGCCCAGCTTCCTCTCTGTACTTCTCCCTGGAGTCTCTCTGGGCAATTCCTTGGCAGTGTCTGGGCCCTTCAGGGCTGTGGGAACGTAAGCAGCACCTCCTTCTTACCCCTTCTACTTCAATTTCATTTGGTGAATTATTTACCATCAGGTTTGCAGTTTTTCCATTAACTACTCAACAAATGGCTCCAACTTTTATTAGCAAAAACTTTGATTGCTTTTAATATGAACTAGTTGGGATGCTCACCAAGAATCTGAATGCTTTGGAGCAAAAACTTTATCTTTGCTTCTCCTGGACTCACCCTTGTAGGCTGATTGCTGGCCTCTGCTGTTCCAGAGCTTGTTACCAGAAGTTCTCCAGGGAGAACTCTGTGAACCTGAAGTTCTTGGCCAGTGCTTCACCCCCTAATGAGACACTGGAGGCTCTGCTTTCCTCTAGGCCTCTCAAGCACCCTTCTGCTACCGTTGGGAGTTGGCCTGTCCCTGAAAGGCCTGTCTGTGCTAAAGGCTTTGTCTACTATGGGACGTGGAGGACCTTTCAGGAGGCGAGGCCTGGTAGGAGGATGTCAGGTCCCCTTAAGGAATGTTGGGACCCTAATCCACCCCCCCACTTCCCTGCCACCATAAGGAAAGCCATTTTGCTTCAACACATACTTGCCCACCACCATAGGCCCAAAGCAGCACAGTGCACCAACCACAGACCCATGAGCCAAAACAAACTTTTTTTTTTTTTTTTTGCCAAAATAAGCTTTTTTTTTTCCCCCTTAGGTTGATTTGTCTCAAGTATTTTATCACAGCAAAGGAAACTGCCTAGCATACCCTGTAGGATTACATCACTCCAGTTAGTGCCTTTGATAACTTGCTGAGTTAAACTGCCAGTGCCAGATCCTGTGTCCTTTGAAAGACCATATACAGCAATGAAGTTCTATGAGAGGAGAAGGTAGTGTTGAGATGTGCCACTATTGGTGGGCAGGAAGGGTGGGCAGGATAGGCTGAAACTTGTGTTATCCTTGATGGAGTTGCCCATCCCATAGGACCGAAGGGTGTCCCAGGCTAGGGTTAGGAGCTGACTGACACTCCTGCAGGAGAGTAAGTGACCCTGGAACACGCCCCTCCCCCCGCACTCCCAGAGGTGTTTTTAGGTTGTGCACAATTATTTGTGTAGGAACACTCAACTAAAACATCAGAGGAAGCCACAAGTTGAGCTCCAACCCTATGTTGGACATTCGGCGAGGTCATAGGAAACAGAGACAAAGCGGACATGGGCCTCAGGGAGGCCAAGAAGTCCATCCAGAGTGGGAATGTGTGCTGGTGGTCACCGTCGGTCTTAGCCCTCAGGGAGCTTGCACTGTGAATCCATGAAAGAAGAGAAAGGCCTCCTGGCACTGTGCTGACTCACCCATAGTGTAGGAAGCCATCTTTGGTCTCCTTATTTTTTTTTTCCTGGGACTGGGATTTGAACTCATGACCTTGCACTTGCCAGGCAGGCACTTGTGCCACAGAGCTATCTCCCCAGCCCCTGTAGGAAGCCATCTTAAAGAGATAGTTTGAAAGTGGCCAAAAGTTTAAAGCCATCTATTTTCAAAGATGTTTATTAGAATATTATTTATAATAGTTAAAGACGAGAACAAAAGCGGTCATCAGTAGGAGGATGGCCAAATGCATCAGGGTCCAGTCATACCCCAAATGACATGCAGCTATTGTGTTGGACTTCATGAGGCTGCCATTTGAGCTACTTTTGACTTAAAAATAGCAGTTTCATACAGTGAACAAAAAATGGGAAATCGCCCATTTCTTCATCTTTTATGTGGGGATAGTAACAGCGCTTCACATTGTGTGTGTAATGCAATGCCACATAAAGCACTTATGGTAGGACTAGTGCTCAATAAATATTCACTGACTTTCTGTCTGTCTGTCTAGCTCTCTAGCAGGGAATGGCCTAAAACCTGCTGTTTGAAAACATGCATATGAACACATGGAAGGATGATGTGTTTGTGTCTGTAAATGCGTGCCTGAGAGTAGGATTAGAGATCTTGTCCCTAACTGTTCACTCATACTGTTCTTAATGGTTAACCCAGAGAGGAAGAAGCGGGAAGGCAAGGAGGGAATGTCTCTGTCAAGTTCATCCCAGGAGCCAAGTCACGTGGAGAGTGTGGCACATGCACGCCTATGAAGGGCACACTTACAGCAAACTGGCCTTATCCGCCATGGGGCCCGTCGGGGAGGCCCGTGTCTGCTTCCTCTCTGTTTCCTATGAGCTACCCAAATAGCCAGTCTATGACCGTCCTGCTGCGTCAGGTGCTGGAGCCTGGAATCCAAAGGGCAGGGTGAGGATTATAAATCAAAGCAGAGAAAAGGGTTGGAGCCTCCGCCATCAAGAGCTGGAGCACATGACAAGGGGCTCAAACATGCACAGGTCCCTGTTGTGCCTGGTATTGGTGGGGACCTGGTCCTGGCAGGGAACCTGGCATCAATGCAGTATGTGTCCTGCCCACACACCCAGCATGGAACTCAGAGAAGCTGATGGAGAATCGAGGGAAAGCGACACATGTGCAGGTCCAGCGGATGTTTTACATGCACACACGCTACGGGTCACCAGGTCAGCAGCAGCATATAGGAACGGCAGAATGGCGCTTCTTACCCTGCACTACCCAAGCCTCCCTGCATGGGGTGCCCACTCCCCAAAGACATAGTAGACAGGGAGGCTGGGAAATGCAGTTTGGGCTAACACAGCTGCCACTTTCCAAAGCTGTCAAGGAGAATATTGCTTTTTCCTCTGTATACTTCTGGATAGATAGAATTCTTTTATAATGAGACTATATAATTATGCTACTTGTGCTGAAAAAATCTGGAAAACTTATAGCAGAGAAAAAGAGTGGGAGGAAAAGAACAAAAGAAAGAAAAGAGAGAGAGAGAGAGATGGAAGGAGGGATGTAAAACTCTAGCCAGTGTGGTTTGGAGTTCAGCTGGAGTGCACTCCCTGTTCTGATGAGTGAGAGTTTAGCCTCACTGCTACCCTGCAGCCCAGCCCCTGATCCCTCACTATGATGCTGCGGTCGGGCCCCCTTTGCTGACCACCCTGCTTCTGCCCTCCCTGTACCAATCTGTCTCCACCTCAGCCAAGTGTTTTTTCAAAATACAAACTGGATGTCAAGGTATGTCCATTTCTGGATGATCTGATGGCTTTTCTTTGCCTTTAGGATGAAACCGTTAATAAGAACTCTGCAGATCTGTCTTCAGGACTCTCTCTGGGTCCTTGTCTCCTCCTAGCCCACCTGCAGGGGTCACAGGGCCTGTGTGTGATACAGGTGTCATGTATAAAACAGTAGTAAAGTTGGCTATTTATTGGTTAGTTATCATGCTCGATTTCCTCCTGGGGGCCCTGCACACATAGTCATATGTAGTATGCATGGCATCTCTCAAAGCATTTGCTATCACTAGTCTGCAGATGGGGACATTGAGAAACACACTGAAATCTCATGACAGTATACGGCCCAAATAGTTGTGGTGCCTGCCTGGGCCTGACTCTCAGTTCCTTGAGCATGACATTCCGCGGTGATGCACTAACATATCTTTCTTCTTCTTGTCCTTGTCACACTGTGTTGCAATTGCTGGTCTGTCTTGCCCTGAGCAGTATTCCTTAGGAGGTCAGGGTTCTAATCTGAGTCCTTGCTATTCATTGTCAGAACAGCTAGGAAATACCTGTTGTTCAAAACTCAGCAGTGTGCCAGGTCTTTGCTAAATGTTGGAGCCCAGCTATGGGTGGGGTGAACCGAACACAGTCACATGGCATCTGTGGTCGATGGTGGGGGAGAGAATCTTGTGCTGTTGAGCCAGTGAGATGGTTCAGTGGTCTAAAGTGCATGCTTAGGAAAGCTTAGGCAGCAGCAGGGACCACAGTTCCATCCCCGGTACCATATGCTGCACTAGCCCCACCCCCCAGGGTAGGATGAGCTGGCCATAAAAAAAAAAGAAAAAAAAAAAAAAAAGAATCTTGTGCTGTATTCACAAGACCCCATAGTCTCGAGGAAGGGTCCCGGGTGGAGCATATGAATGGTAGAGGAGCAAACTGGCTTCAGTCAGGAGACAGGAACACAGAGCTGAGGTACTTAGGAGATGGAGGTCACATGAGCCATTTGGCTTTGAGTCCCTGTCGTCCACATGTCAGTAATGGAGTGGGCCGTGCTTAGCCATCCTGGTTCTTAGAAGGAAGTCACACAGTACTAGGACCCTCAGCCTACCCGGCGGATGATGGATCCCTCTACTGGCTGCCTTGCTTGGCTGCACGTTGCGCTCCAGTCCTTCCTTGTCTTCCCAAACTCTCTGTTCCTGACTGGTCATTCCTAGCCACCACCCATAGCAGTATCAAATGAGACATCTAGAAACATCTTATTACCCACTTCTGCGACAGAAGAGGGTGTTTTTGTTAGAAAGGACACCCCTTCTTCCAATTTGTGGGAGCTTACTGTGTGCTCTGTCACCAGATTCCTAAGAGGAATTGAATCTCCACTTGAGATGAGCATGCTGAGGCACTTGTAGTTGGCTTGTGGTTGCTTGGAAGTTAGACGTAGACTTCCAGAGGGCTCTGGGGCTCACACCCAGACCCTACAGGCGCCCAAGATTAATTCACCCACCTTCAGTGTGCCTGTGGGGTGGAGCCACCAAATAGGTGCCGCGGTATGTGGTCATACAAAGGGGTACAGCTTTTGCAGATGGCTCGGGTATTGATCTCCCTCCCCACCTGCCAGCACCTTCTGTTCTAGACATTCACTTTGGGCGCTATATAATCAGCAACTTTCCACTGGGTTTCTGGACAGTTTTTGCCCTATGAGTTGTTTTTCCTGAGGCCACCAGGTGGAAAAGTGAAGAATACATTCAGAGAATCTTTACCGCCTGTTAGCAGGCGCCTTTAGAGAAGGAACGGTTGCCTGTAGAGCCCCTTCCCTGGAGCCTTCTGGGTGATGAGTCTGATGTTCCCTTGACCTTCCAGCGCTGGAACTTTTGCTGCCACACAGCACTGCTCTCCATTAGTTCCGGTGTGCACTGGAGTCATCAGGGAGAGGGAAAGAGTGGATGGTTAGGGTCCTGGGATGAGTTTATAAGTACGGCGTTAGTCGTTTTCTGCATCACCTCACTCTGCTTTTGCAAGCTCCATCAAGCCATGGCGCTTGGTGGATTCAGACAGGGTGATTTATCCTCTCTCCAGGCACTTAATCAGGGAAGGTTAATCATGGGCAGCCCAAAGTTTCCTCCTCATCCCTCGAATCCTTTTCATTGTTTATTTTGCTTCTAAATCCATTCAAGTATTGGAGCCCAGGCTAAAATAACCCAGAACTTGACTCTAAAGGCTGTTCTTCCCCAGCATGGCCCAGAAGAACCAACCTGAGATTGCAGGCCGCTGAGATTAATACAATCTTCCTGTTGCTCTGGTTTGTTCCAGAGCTGGTAATGCTGCTGGAGTGGTGGTCAGGCACGGAGTGCACCGTCTACACGGACCCACACGTCTACCACAAGTATGGGAAGGAAAACGCCATTGTGATTCTGAATCACAAATTTGAAATCGACTTTCTCTGTGGCTGGAGCCTGTCGGAGCGCTTCGGAATCTTAGGGGTAAGTGGCAGATGCATCCGGGCATTGCTGGAGTCAGGGCTATAGCTTGCTTTTTTGCTCTTGATGGTTCAGAATTTACAGAGTATTTTACCAGATCATTCTGGCTTGGGATCAGGATTAATACCTGTTTCAGTTACTATTCTGTCGTTATTGGGACAAATACCCGATACTCAAGCTTAGGGGAGGAAAGGTTTATTTAGCTCACAGTTCCTGGAGGTTTCAAGATGCTGTCCCTGCTTTATAGGAACTGGAGGAGGGGCTGGGACGCTGCCAGCGTCCAGGATTCTGCTCCATGCCTTCGTGAGAAACAGCTGCCTGGTGGAGGGGCACACTGACAATGCGTGCTGTCAGTTTAACAGTTAGCATCTCTCTTGCCACGCCCCCTCAAGCTCCACCCCTTGAGCCCCGCGTTTGACAGCCCCGGGACAACTAGATACAAACCATAATAATATACTGAAGAAACAAAAACAAGATGCAGTCAAATATGAATACCTGCCACCTATTTTCTATACAGTTACTTAGGCCTTACACAAACACTTATGAGTAACTAGATGATGTACTTACTATCTTTCTCTTGAAAACATTAAGTTATACAGAGTTTGAATTGCAGCTCAGGGTCATACAGCTGTAATTGGATTTAAACCTGTCTAGTGTGACGTGGACTCATATTCCTAATTACTACTGCTTGCTTGGCTGGCAGGCACAATTCACCTTTGAATTTTGAATGCTATAGGCTTAAAAATGCATCCGTAAGTGACGAAGCTTGAATTGCTGAATTTAGAATCACCATGCAATTTTGTTTCTTCCCACGCAGTCTGGCTTCTTGCACGTAGCTTGCAAACTTTTGGGACTGAGTCCCTTCCCTTGACCTTTGCCAGTTTGAGCAGGTCAGGTACACCATGCTTGTGCCCGATTCCCCCAAGTGGGCCAAACTCATCCAGGGCTCTCAGTTCTTCCTGAGGAAGCCACACCATATACCAGCTCAAGGCAGCAACAGGCCTGACAGTTGGCACCAGAACTTGGAGATTGGGAAACTGGGAACAGTTCCCTATGGCAGACGGGAGGGTTGCTCACAGCACCCCTGCTTTTAGTAGCCACTGAGGATAAAATCATGGTGTTTAGGTTTTGAAAATCGAGATCACAAAGAACAGATGGGACCAGAGGAGGATCCAGTGGTCTGGCTCCTCCAGGCAGGTAAAGAGCTTTTGCCCTACAGGGTCTCCTTTGTTATGCTCATTGTAATTCCATTGGGCTTGATTGATTGATTGATTGTTTTGGAATGTCTGTGTGTGTTTAGAACAAAATCAAAAGTTCCAACACAGTATTCCCCTTTATCCTTAGAATGGGTTCAAGACATTTCAAGGATGTCAAAACCACAGAAAATTCTGAGCCCACAGAAAATTCTGAGCCTCTGAGACATGTTATGTCTAGAATCTAATCTATAAGTTAGGCATGTGAAGTAAGTAGTAATCATAGCTAATAACAAGGTAGAATAATCATAAGGATATACTATAATAAAAGTCATTCAATATCTATGAATTGTTTATTTATGGATTTTTTCCACTTCACATTTCCAGACCATAGTTGAAACCATAGATAAGGGAGAATCTCTGTGCCCACGTGCTTCCCTCTTAGAAACCTCAGACAGAGGTCTCCTTTATAGCTTTCTGGTTTGTATTCTCTCCAAGGTAAGACAACTCCTTAAGATGTCATTGTCACTGACCCATTGGTTGTCAACACCGATTACTAGTAACAGAGTTTCCTCTGCTCTGCAGAAGACACCCAGTGCCCCGCTGTCACAGAGCTCACCTGCTGGCCTGCCAGTGTCTCTGGGATCCTGTGTGTGGCGCAGAGGCAGCCAAGGGTCCCTAGTTTTATGGGTGGCTTTTGTGGCACTCCTGCTCGGGCATGCTGTCCCTGCAGCCTGTGGGCTCCAAGGCACCTTCGGACCCATGCTCAGCCCTTGCAGCTGTGAGGCCTGAGTATGTGGGTGGCTGCTCCTCAGGGTGTCAGTTGTCATTTCTTATCTTTATACATTATCATTTGTACTTAATGAAGAAAAGGAGCCTCTGCTGGGAAGGGATTGCCCTGCAACAACAGCTAGTGAATCTGAGTCCAAAGCTTCGTTCTCCACACCCCCACATTGAGTTTGGAAGAACAGCAGGGGGCAGGACCTGGTGACCTGTGCAGAGGCAGAAAATGACAGGCTAACTTTAAGGCTGTGGTCTTAGCTCCCTTCTACCTGAAGTGGGAGTTGCACTGGGGACAAGCTGTAGAAGCTCCCAAAGTGGAGCACCAACAGGGGAGCACATATACAGCAGCCATCCATGGGGCTTATGGCGAGCACAGGCCTGGAAATGGATTAGATGTAGCCGCGGCGTCTTTTTTGCCAGGGTCATCTTCACTGCACAGAAGCTGAGGGCAGTGTCTTTAATAAGCCAAAGCTGTCCTTTCCCGACCAGATAGACCAGGCTGGCTTGCAGCAATACTGACCCAGGTGCCGCTTCCCAGCCCTCAGCAGGCTGCTCCTGCCACGAACTCTGCTCTGGGAAAACTGGCCCATGAGCTGTGCCTCACCTGTGCTCCTGCGCCTGTGTGGCAAACCCCTGTGGTATCTTCGGCCCATGCACAGGAAAATGGCTCTGGTTATCTTTGCCCTTTGGGAGCTTTGTTCCCCATCTGTCCTGTTACCTCTGCCTGTCCTCACTTCTGCTCAGGTCTGAGGCACCCAGAAGAACCCGGGTCAGCCAGTCAGAGAGGTGAGGGTGGGCTTGTAAGGGAGCCCCACTCTACCTGTTGTATCCTTGCCTCCACATCCCCATGGCAGGGGCTGCGATACCGGCCTCTGCCTCCCTGTCGGTGCCCACATCTTCTCTCCTCTCCCCTCTGCACAATTGTTCACCAGTCTGACGAAGGCTGGCTTGGAACTGGGGGAGAGAAGGGAGGCGGCTGTGTGGTAAGATGTCATCAGAGCCGCAGGGCTCTGTGCTTGCCACCGGACTTTGATGATTGATACACAGTTACTTGTAGTCCCAGAGAGATGAGTTCTTAGAGAGTGGTTTTGTTTTCTGCTTGTTTTGTGCATTTCCCCTGTGGCCGCAACAAATGGTGGAATAGCATGCATTTTGTTGGGGCATCTCTTGAGATTTTCCTGGTCATGCATAGTTCACAGCATTTTCTTCTGGGTGTGAGAGGATGGAGGAAGCCATGGGTGGGGGGATTCGTTGTAAGCAAGGCTGGTCCACATTTCAGCTGCCTTATTTGCCACAAAGGAAGTCTCACCTCTTGATGCTCACAGGTACACACAGACACAGACACACAGACACACACGCCGACAGGCACACTAGTTCATTTGGAGCTGTACTCTCCTCTGCTGCGGTTTATTTATTCTGGCTAGGCACTTAGACTTCAGAGACCTCTTCAGAAATGGTGAGCCTTGTAGGGCTTCCAGTGATATGTCTGGTCCTCCGTAGAATGCATACCCTAGGTTCACCATGGCTAGTTCATCTAGGTGTGTGTGTGTGTGTGTGTGTGTGTGTGTGTGAGTATGTGTGCGCGTGCATGAATGCACATATGCATCTCACTTGCAGGACTGTGCATTTGCTCAAGATCGGTTCCCTAGGGCTTGGGGCATGGCTGAAAGAGAAATCTCCACTTTCTACTTCCTTTGGCTGTTAGACTGAGCATCTCTGGGCTGGATCATGTCATCCACACTGCATCCCAGGGCCTTCCTGGTGCCTGGTCTAATGACTGCAAGTTTGAGGCCTGCTTAGGCTATGTAGGGAGTTCAAGAGCAGCCTGAACTACATATTAGCGAGATCCTGTGTCAAAAAAGATAAAGAGAAAGAGAGAGAGAGAGAGAGAGAGAGAGAGAGAGAGAGAGAGAGAGAGAGCCAGCCTGGAAGAGAAATATAGTCCCACTGGAGTCTTCCTTCTAGTCTACCAAATAAACATCTATCCTGCCTTACTCATAGAGCTTATCAAGCTTTTTCCTGAGAGAAGGATGAGATCCCAGAAATTGCACAAACTAATACTGCACCCTGTATGATGAGCTTAATGACCACAAAAGATGACAGTTATCTAGAAGGGCCTTGAGTACTGTGGACACAACTCAAGACCCTCCTGGGCTTGGCTGGGCACCGGTGCTTTTGTAGACACTGGCTGATGGACAGCAATGGGCAAAGCCCTGACATCCAGCTGCCATGGCAACATAGGTTCCAAGGTCACGATGGGAAGGTCTGTGTTCTGAACCATCCCTGTGGCCTTTGGTGGGACCGTCTGCTCTTTTCCGCTAATATCTCCAACAGTCCTAGGAAGTGACCCTCTCGTCTGTCTCTGTCATGAACACCCGGGCTGCTTCCTACCTTTCAGAGCTCCAAAGTCCTAGCCAAGAAGGAGCTGGCCTACGTCCCGATAATTGGCTGGATGTGGTACTTCACTGAAATGATCTTCTGTACACGCAAGTGGGAACAAGATCGTCAAACAGTCGCCAAGAGCCTGATGCACCTCCGGGACTACCCTGAGAAATACCTTGTATGTACCTCGAGAGCAGCCTGCCCTACCCTCTCCTATGGGATTGTGTGTGGCATGGGTGGACACAGCACTGTGTGTGATCCCTGGCACGTGTGTGACTGTGCAATCCTTTGACTAGGGTTGTGTGTGACCTCAGGGTTGTGCCAGGGACCCTGTGTGACTAGCCACCCCCTGCCTTCCAGTTCCTGATCCACTGCGAGGGCACACGGTTCACAGAGAAGAAGCACCAGATCAGCATGCAGGTGGCCCAAGCCAAGGGGCTGCCCAGTCTCAAGCACCATCTGCTGCCACGCACCAAAGGCTTCGCCATTACTGTGAGGTGCTTGAGAGGCGTAGGTAAGGGTGATGCCTGTCCCTGTGCCTCTGCTTCCTGCACCCTCTGATCTTCAGAGCTTTCTGTATTCCTGCCCAGCAGCTAGGGTAGCTGCTAAGCTGGGTCTCCAAGGGGATTCAGAACCTGAGACTAGGCCAAGTGTACACCTGTAGGAACACCTTCTTGGTGTACACCAACAAACACTGCCCTCTGCTGGTCATTAGGGGCACTGCAGGGCTGTGTGGTGTGTACTAGATCCACGGAGGTCCCCTGGTCTATAAGGTCCTTGGGGCCAGTCTGGCCACAGGGCTGCAGATTGAGGGATCCCCTCAGGAACTTTAAAGTACTACTTGACAATTTGTTGCCATCAGCTGTCTGCAAATGATGAACTGGACTTGTAGTCTGTGGCTGCTGACCTGTGAGTCTGGAGTCCTAAATCTCTGTAGGTGACAAGTACAGCAACATTTTCCCACTGGCCACTGGCCATGTGATTCTCTCCCTCTTTTTTAGTCTTCCTTTTTTTTTTTGGTTTAAGACAGCTCCCTTATCCTCCCCCAAACCCCTGCTCTCAAACTCACACTCTTTGCTTCCTGGACTCTCGAGGGGGGCTGCAGCCCGAGTCCCTGGGCCTGGATGGAGTCTGTGGAGCCTCTGGAGTGGTGCAGTGCTACCCAGCATGCTTCACACTCTATCTGCCAGGCGTGCCGGGGATAGCCCAGGCTGAACCTGGTTAGGAGAGGTAGTGAAGCTGGACACTGGCTGAGACAAGGCCTCTGGCCCATGCTACCAGCTCATAGCCTTGTCCTCATCTGCTGTCTGTTCTTCATAGAGCAAAGACCAAGAGTCGCCACAGTTCCCTAGACTGAGGCAAGCAGCTAGCCTGAGCATTGAAGGTATTATGTGATGTCATACTCTTCGATGTTACCCACCCTGACACCTCTGGCAGGAAGGCTGTCCAACCTCTCAAGACTGGGGAGCGTGGTCTGGGGCACTTGGTCCCCAGGCATTCCCTCAGGCCAGCAGCAGGGCCCCTTTGCCAATGGCAAAGATAATGGATCTGCATGCCCTGCATGGGTCAGGCAGTGGGGAGAAAATGGAAGGCAATTTTATCTTTTTTTTTTTTAATAAAAAAAGAATGCAGGGGCCCAGCGGGATGGCTCAGTGGTCTAAAGCACCTGTTTGGGGAAGCTTGGGCGGCTTCAGGGACCGCGGTTCGAGCCCCGGCACCACATGCTGTGCCAGCCCTGCCCTGGGGGTGGGCTGAGCCGGCCATAAAAAAAATGAGTGAATAAAAACAAACAAAGGTTCTGAAACAAGAATAAAAATAATAAATAAAATTAAAAAAAAAAAAGAATGCATAGCAGCACAATTTATAGTAGCTAAACCTTGGAAGGAGCCCACATGTCCTTCAAGGGATAAATCAATAAAGAAAATACAATTTAAAAAAAAGAATGCAATTTTTTTCAATTCACTTTAATGAGAAAAAAAGATAAAATAGCAATGAAACAGTTTCAAAACAAGTTAGTAGGACGGCTACAATAATTAATACAACACATTGTTATCTTCATTGAAGTTATTCAGAAGACAAGATGCAGACCTGATATCGTGTCTAAACAATATTAGTACAAACTTTTATTCTCAATGAACCAAGACAAAGTAGCTGCTTATCTATCCTCATATATATATATATATATATATATACATATATATATATATATATACACACACACACACACACACACACACACACATATATATATATATATACTTTTTAAAGTTTCTAATATTAGGAGAAAATATAGCATGTCTTATAATTAGATTGTAAGTCAGAGATACAGTATGAACAAAAAGCATAATTAAACAATATTCAGAATATTAATTGAATATTAATTAATTAAAATTAAATTAACTATTTCAGAACAATATTCCAAATTCAAATCAAATCTTGAGTCCAACTTAGAGGCCAGAATGTTGGGTATCATATGTATGAATATATAATCAATTCAGAGTACTCACATAGTATTTGAATAGGTTAATATATACAAAGATATCAACTAAGAGAAAGTTTCCATGGCAGTAAAGAATTACTAAGAATAAAATACAACATAAATACTGGAATAGCAAATATATGACCAGAACCTCTAACAGTTTGGGGATAGGATATTGCACAAAGTTCTAGTATGTCGTGGATACAGACAGTGTCCATGATGCTTACTTGTGGCCAGGTGTCACTTGTAGGACTGAGCTACTGCTATTTCCTTGATATCCACCCTGTCGACTCACAATCATGAACCATAGGGTGCAGGAGAAGTTCATTTGTAGAATATACTGAAGGACATACTCTCCTGCTATATACAAAAGAATAGTTGAAGGACTGCTTTTGTATACCTCTTTTTCTCCTGTGTTTAATTGTTTACCCTATTTTGTGGGTTCTTCCATTCTCCTTCATGGAGTTGTAGTCATTTTGATCCCTCTCTAGAATATCTTTTAGTAAACTGTGCAGGGTTGGCTTTGTCATCATGAAATTCTTCAGTGGTTTTTTTGTCCTGGAAATATTTCCCTTCTCCATTAAACTTGAAAGAATTGTGCAGGGCATAGCAGTCTGGGCTGGAATTTATTTTCTTCTAAGACTTGAAGTACTTTGCTCCATGCTCTTCTTGACTTGATGGTCTGTTTGGAGAAATCTGCCATTATTCTAATGGGTTTTCATTTAAATGTGATGTGTTTCATTTCTCTAGCGGCTTTTAGTATACTGTTTCTGTGTTGAATTCCTGGGATCTTGATTATTATATGTCTGGGTATGATTTTAATTTGGTTGATGTTATTTAGAGTTCTATGTGCTTCGGTTAGTGAGTGTCAAATTGTTTCCCTATATTTGGATAGTTTTCTGCTATTATTTAAGCCCATATTCTTTTTATATAATTTGTACAGACTCCTTTCTCATTGATGCCTATTAGTCTTACATAGTTCATCTTTGCATCACCTTGCAGATATTGAATTATTTTTTCTTGCATCTTAGTTGTCATTAAGAGATCTTTTCTTTTTTTGATTTAATATTTTTATTGTTTAAATTTAACAATGGTTATATTACATATTTTCATCATCAGATCAGTTTATTTATTTATTTATTTTTTGTCTTTTTGAGACAGGGTCTCGCTATGCAGTTGAGGTTGGCTTTGAGCTCACTTTTGTAGCCCAGGCTGGTCTCGAACTCGCACTGATCCTCCTGCCTCAGCCTCTTGAGTGCTGGGATTACAGGCGTGCGCCACCACGCCCGGCGGATCAGTTTAGATTAATACATATAGGTATATAAGATTGATCAAACAATTAAACATTAACACTTTTATTTATTTTATTTTATTTTATTTTATTTTTTGTCTTTTTGAGACAGGGTCTTGCTATGCAGTCGAGGCTGGTCCTAAGCTCACTTTTGTAGCCCAGGCTGGTCTCGAACTCGCACCAATCCTCCTGCCTCAGCCTCCCAAGTGCTGGGATTACAGGCGTGAGCCACCACGCCCGGCTAACATTAACACTATTAAATCAACATTACTTTTCTTTTTCTTTTCCCCTTTCTTTTTTTTTGAAAGTTGACATATTGCATATTGTCCTCACAATCGTTCTACAGAGTACAGTGTGTGGACATAACCCACCTCCCTACTGATGTTGCTTAGAAAAAGAAAAAGAAAAAAAAAGGAAAAGAATATACTTCTCTTTGGACTAAGAGGAAGCAGATGCATACACAGTCAAATCTTCTGCAATTGCAGTGGGCCACCAGTGGAGCTTGTAATATTGGAGGCTATTGAATCTAAGCCTCCTAAAGCTCATCTCACCAATCTAGCTCTGTGTTTCATGCATTGTAATTAAGCTTTTTTTTTTTTTCTTGCTGGGTGATCAAGGGCAAGTCAAAGCAAGACCTGTATAACAAAAGATTCATTTTTTTGTATCTTCCAGGGTCAAATCCCCTCAGGATTAAGTTTGAAACCATAGACAGTACTTTGCAGAGCTGTTGTTAGTGTCAGCCTTCGGGACGAGTCACAGCCATTGCTTGGCCAGTTTGCTTTCTGTGAAAGCCTGAGAGAATGTTTTTCTCTGGGTGACTCTCCTTAGAAGCACTATAAGGAGATCTTTTCTTACCTCTTCACTAGCTGCAATGGTGTTTTTAAGGTCTGAAAGTCTATTTTCACTTTCATTGAAGTCTTTTTGCCAGCTTGTGATTGAGGTTTTAAGTTCCTGTATAGCACTTGAAATTTGTTTAATACATTCTATTACTTTCCTATATTGCTCATTCAAGGATTCCATCATTTTTCTATTCTCCTCTATTTTTTTTTAATCAGTGCCTTCTTTAGAAGCACTTAGTACTTCTTTTGTTATAGGTAGTATCTCTTTTTTCACTTCAGAAATTATTTCTGATCTGATATCCTCTATACCTCTCTGCAGTTGTTTCTTGACTTTGGATGCTATTATGTCAGAGATTTCAGGTGTGCGATTTCTATTTTCTTATATTCTATTGTCTACTGCATTTGTTCTGCGTGGGCTTGGGGCCTGAGAGTGCATTTTGCTCCTCCCTTTGTCATTTTGTGTAGCCCTGCCTTCTGATCTTTGCTATAGAGCTTTGGTTGAGATTTTACCTTAGCACCAGATCTGGATCTACCAAGTTCAAACTCGTCCAGGTGGGTGTGGCTTGTGTCTGGCTACTGAGCTCCACTTCCTGCTGCAGCTCTTGGAGGTGAACCTGCTGTGCCACTCTGGCAAGATGTTCTGCTCCTGGATCAGCTGGGTGGGTCTGATCTCCAGACTCTTTGCAGGGAGTTCTGCAGCAGTTTTCCACACTGAGCCTGTCTGATGCATGAAATTCCACTTACATGCCAAGCTTTGTTGCTGGGCTGGATGAGTTCTTGGCAGGCTCTGAGCAGTCTCACTCACATGCCAGGACTGGTTGCTGGACTGAATAAGAATGCCATGTTTTTATTTACCAATAAACTAAAATCCTGTTTCTGGATGTTTCTTTCTCACATATACTTTATTTGCTTTATGAAAAAGCAAAGCCCTTAGACCAGCTTGACAGCTCAGAAGACTAAAGCACCTGCTTAGGCAGAGCTCAGTGGCCAGCAGTTCAATCCTCAGCATACTGCCCCAGCCCTGCTCCCAGGGCACGCTGAGACAGTGATCGAGACTGGGCATGGTGGCATGCACCTGCAATCCCAGCACTTGGAAAGCTGAAAACAGGAGAATCACTGAGTTTGAGCTGTGTAGTGAGACCCTGTAGACCCTGTACTAAAGAAAGGAAGAGAAAAAGTGCCCTCTAAGTTCTCAGACTGATCCATCTTCACCTTGGCTAATCTGGAAGTATTGGAGTTCATAAGTCTCTTTGTCAGGTGCAACCATGTGAAGCCAATCATGAAGATTTTTCTTTTATTTATTTATTTTATTTTATTTTATTTTTTCTTGTTACAGAACCTTATTCACTCATTTTTATGGCTGACTCAGCCCATCCCGAGGGCAGGGCTGGCACAGCATGTGGTGCCGGGGATCGAACCGTGGTCCCTGAAGCCGCCCAAGCAGGCACTTTAGACCACTGAGCCATTCCGCCAGGCCCCAGATTTTTCTTTTTAATATATTTCTTGTAAGGTATTTCAAATACCTTTTGGAGAACTGTTTCTCAGAAACAACTGTGATTTTATTCTTGAACTGTTCAATGTGAACAACATTCCCAATCTAGTTTCTCCATTGACTTTAACCTTCTGCTTCAGAAACTATTCACAAGTTCCAGAATCAAAAGTTCCAACTTCTACTAAATGGGCAAGGTCCAAATTAAACTTCCAGGTTGATCTCTTAGGCTTCTTGACTTTCTTTGGTGCCATCTTGACAGTAGTGGGACAATCAGAGAACAATTTTAACTTTTTTTTTTTTTTTTAAGAATTTTTTAAAAATTTATTTATTTATTTATTTTCTTGTTTCAGAACCTTTTTTTAAAAATAATTTTTATTTTATTTTATTTTATTTTTTTTCTTGTTGCAGAACCTTTATTTGTTTATTCACTCATTTTTATGGCTGGCTCAGCCCGCCCCGAGGGCAGGGCTAGCGTAGCATGTGGTGCCGGGGATCGAACCGCGGTCCCTGAAGCAGCCCAAGCTTTCCCAAGCAGGCACTTTAGACCACTGGGCCATCCCGCTGGGCCCCAACTTTAAATTTTTGAATGCAGATTCTTCATATTCCCAACCAGAACCAAGGCCTTTCCACCCTTATCATTCCTCACTCCTCATTTTTTTTTAACACAGAACTACATCTCCAAGGTTGTTTGTTTATTTTTTGTCTTTTTGAGACAGGGTCTTGTTCTTTTTTTTTATACAGAACTACATCTCCAGGTTTGTTTGTTCCCATTCCTCATTTTATTCGTAGCAACTGTGTCATATACAGCTCTCATTGAAAGGCCCGGCCCATGTTATAAGTAAACACAATATACTGAGCTCTTTAGCATGTGTGAGCCCACTCTCCAGGACAATTAGGCTCAGAGAGCTGAGCTGCCTGCCCAAGCAGCATCTTCCCCTAGAACTCACACTACCTGCCCCCCACCCCCTCCAGTTCTTTCTGGTTCCCATTCATGTCCTGGACATCAGTAGGTTTCTACCATGTATGGCCATACTCCATTAACTCACTGGCTTGTAGGACTGTCTTCTACTCTCTGACCCAGTAAGCACTTCTTGAGCACAAGCCAGGCCCTGGGGCTATAGCAGTGGCTTTTGACATAACTTCCAGCACATTGACAAGTTACTTCATTGTTGGGTAGAACTATTAAAATCCCAGATAGTTGGGCAGCGAGATAGCTCAGCAGTCTAACGTACCTGCTTAGGCAAGCTTAGGCAAGTGTAGGGACCGTGGTACGATTCCTGGCACCACATGTTGCACCAGCCCCGCTCCCATGGTAGGCTGAGATGACCACACACATACACCAAAAAAGTTCTCAGGTAGTTGTCTCAGCATTTCATTGAGTCAGTATCTTACTCCAGGTTTGTAGCTGTCTTATTTTTCTAGAGGAACTAAATGCCCAGAGACTTAGACACATCCTTACACATTATACTTTGGATTAATTTATTTTCTATCTATTATTTGTTTAAATGTCAGCATTTGTTGACCATGAGAGACTCTGCCTGTTGGAGAGCTGCAGCTGATTGCTATCATAGATCTAGATTCAGCAGCCACACACCACAAGTCCAGTTTGAAACTTTAAAACTGATCTGACCTCAGTAATTATCATGGTTTCTATTACCAGGTTGTAGTGGGGTCTTCTGGTTACAAAAGTGGATAACATGGTCATTATATAATGCCTGAATAGTATAGAAAAGCACAAGAAGTCATAATTGAGCCACTCATAGATAAGCCATTAGTGACATGATTGTGTCTTCCAGTATGTATATCTACAACCAGAATTGGGTTCACCAGCTATATACTGCTTTGTGTTTGTCTTATTTTTATAGTTCCAGCTGTATATGACTGTACACTCAATTTCAGAAATAATGAAAACCCAACATTGCTGGGAGTCCTAAATGGAAAGAAATATCATGCTGATTGCTATGTTAGGTAAGTTTCTTCTCCAAAAAGAGAGCTCATTTCTACATAAATAAACTAAAAATGACCTGAAGACCTCCTTGCACAGACATTTGGTTAACATTTTGCAGTCTGCTTTGCAGTCAGCCTGTTTACGGTCTGTATTTATGTTAAAATCTCCAGAGATACATCCTATGTCTAGAAATGACTCAAGGACGATCCCTTCCCTCCCACTCCTCTGACCCTCTTTAACAGCTCATTCCTGGCACAGAGCCCCAGGTGGACAAGAGAAAGACCATGGTCCTAACCTGTCACCATATTCTATAATCAATCATTTGGAGGTTGAATGTAGCAGGATTATTTTATTGACTCCTTTGAAGATGGGTCTTCTCTGTAGAAAGACATACAAATAGCAAATGTGACATGTAAGGAGCAAGTGGAGAACAATTGTGTAGCATTTCACTTAGGTCTTGCATTCCAGGCAAATCCTAATTTTGTTGAAGATATTTCCCAAAGATAGTAGACGAGCCAATTCTCTTCACTGGTTTATTAATTTCTTATAAACTGAGGATCTTCAAATAGCCACAGTTGTATACCCAGTGGTGTACAACTTCCTAGTCAAAGGAGTTACCACATGGTACAATGAAAAATCCAGGGGTTGATCACACACGCTGGGCTATAAAAAGTGTTTAGACTTTTCTGTGGGATGTTTTAGTGTAGTGACAGAGCTTGTGCTTAAATTGCTTCCTACCTGGAAATGACTGGCTTCCCTACACTCCCCAAATACAATATATGCACCATCATTATTACTATTTTCTACTGGTATGGTTGACACACTGCCTTTACTTAATTGCATGGCAGGCCAGGGGGAAAAGGAGCCCTTCTCCCAAGGGTGAAGTGAGTTTTACCCTCCTGAGTTTCTTCAAAACTTGACAGGAGCTTCATACATTACAAGCTAGATCCTGGCTATGTGCAGGATTATTCTACTTGCACAGCAGAATTTTCTTTCCTAAGTAACTGCAACTCTCTGGAGCATATGTGGAAATTCGAGGGCACAGCCGAAGGACCCAGGAAGCAGCCTCAGAGGAGGATCACTCCAGCCACTCAACACTCGTTTTCTTCTAGTGACCATTTAAGGTAGTTGAAACATTCCTCCTTATATGCTGGATCTTAATACAAAGTGTTAAAACATCCAGAGTAGGGGCCAGCAAGATAGCTCAGCAGACTGAGAGCCTGCTTAGGCAAGCTCAGGGACCGAGGTTCAATCCCCTGCACCACATACCATGCTGTCTCTGTCCCTGGACGTGCTGAGCTGGCCACCAAGACTGGGCACGATGGTGCACGTCTATAATCCCAGCACTGGGGAGGCTGAAAACAGGAGGATCACTATGAGTCTGAGCTGCACAGTGAGACCCTATATGAAATCTATGTATAATAAATAAAGCATCAAGGGTAATAGAAACAAATAAGTTTCAGAAAAGAGCAAAATCACCTAAGTTCCCACCATTCAAATGGTCTTCAAGTGCTTCTAACTTTTTTAAGGAAACACATGTACAGTTGTGCTTTGCAAACCAGCAATAGATCAGAAAGAGCAAAGTAAGGAATAACCTATTGAAATAAATATATAGAGACAAAAAATATTTCTGAAGGAGCTTGTGAGGTGAGTTTTAATTACATGAAAAATACACCTCTAGAATACTGCCTCAAAAGGAAGCTATTATTCTAATGGTGGTCGCACATGATAACGTTATAAAGTGAAAATCCACAGGTGTGTTACATTATCTACAGGTAGATAGTATAGGGGGCAGGTCTAAAAGTGTCTCTACTTCCTAAGATACTTCTGGGTATAGTGGAGGTAGAAATGACCTGTGGGATATCATAACTGACAGACTTCTTTGTGACCTAAAGCAGGTCTGTGGAAGTTACTGAGACAAAAATGTCCACACACTCTGTTTAGTGAGACTTCAGGTTATAGAACAGTAACATGGCATTGACAACTCTTTTTTTTGGCTGGCTCAGGCTGCCTGAAGGGCAGGTCTGGTAAGGCATGTGGAGCTGGAGATTTCAACTGCTGTCCCCTGTACCTGACTGCATTTTCCCAGTGCTCAGGTGCTTAAACAACTGAGCTAACCAACAAACCCCCAAAACTTTGCAATTATCATTGATATAGAGCTATCAAAAATAATGGTGGTCATTTAACTGTTCTTAGCTATCAGTGGCACTGCATTGCTGAGCATATTTTTCTTGTTTAAGAGTATTTTTTTGATTTGTGCTATTAAAAATATTTCTAAGCAGAGAAAATTAAAAATTGCTAGGAGTATGTGAATGTGAGGTGATAGATATGTTCATGAGTTTGTAGTAATCATTTCACAACATTTATGTTTTTTGTTTTTTTAGACAGGGTCTTGCTATATAGTTCACTGTGTAGTGCAGGCTGGCTTTGAAATCATGGCAATCCTCCTGCCTCAGCCTCCCAAGTATTGGTACTACAGGTGTGTGCCACCGTGCTTAGCTATCACAACATACATGTATCTTAAAATATGATGTACACATTATATATGACTTTATTTGTGATTTATACTTAATAAAAATTATGAAACCAGAAAAAAAAGGAAAGCAGATCTAAATGAACATTCCTTGAACTACTAGAGCCAAGAGGCTAACAGACAGACAGACAGACAGACACCAGGATATGTGGCAGGCACATCTCCTATATTCAGGACAGACTGACTGTTCATAGATAGGTGAATGCCATGCCCCTGACAGCACCATCCCTGGGGCCACACTTGAATCAGTGATTGGTACCTGGGGGTAACACGACACCCTAGAGGCCTCTATTTGAACCAAAGGTTCTGGTGCAGTCCCCTTGGTGTCTCTTATGCTGGGGTTAGCTGCTCAGCACCCCCATCTTTTGTTGTTCCAAGCCCTGCTGCAGGTCTGCCTCAGTGATGCCAGGAAGGAGGGTCTAGAGTCATCTCATGGGAGGTGCTTAGTCACTACCAGGAAGTCATTACCTGGGTGAAAAAGTCACTAGTATGGCACCTCCTTTATATATCAGGTGATCAAAACATACAGCGAATGCTTAAGTTAAAGCATTCATTACAGTAAGGCACGTCATCATCAATCAAGGTGCACCCCCTTGCTTCAAATGCACCCATTATTGTGACTTTCAGTTGAAGTCCTGAAAGGTCTCCTTCTTGAATATCTTAATGAGATATGACCAAAAAAAGAAAAAAAAAAATACAGTGGCAGCTGCTGCTGAGTGCCATCCCGTGGGAAGCCAGGCTTGTGGAAACAGCGCAGTGCATTCTGGTCCACCTCAGCCACCAGATCTGGTACATGTCGCTTCTGGAAGTTCTTCAAAGTTAAAATGACCATGAGAGGGAAATGTTTTCAATCAATTCAGGACATCAAGGAAGACATGACAGTGCAACTAATAATGTCCAGGAAAGAAGACTTCCAGAACCCCTCAGGAAATGGCCAGGACAATAAGTATATAAAGCAAGGAGGGAATATTTTGAGGAATGATGACAGTATAACTTTCAATGCAATACATTTTAAAATATTTACTGCATTTATCTCATGGCATGGATTCTGTATATTTTGCCTCATGCAAACTGAGACGTCATAGTCTCCTCTGGCAGTCAAATTTGGGGGCCGTTCCCTGAGGTTGGAGAGAAGTGGAAACAGACATGGAATCAACCGTGTCTCTGTGTCACTGAGCCAGGCTCTGGCCTTCCCTTATCCAGCCAGCTACATTTTGGCTTTCTCCCTATCCAGTTGCTTTCCCCACATGTACACTGTTTAGGCCATGTAGATAAACACCATGATGGCTGCCATGGTCATGCTCAAAGTGCCACTGGGTGTCTCATGTGACCTCCCCTGCTAGCTGCCCCCTGCCTTTCAGGCGGATTCCGATGGAAGACATCCCAGATGATGACGACCAGTGCTCAGCCTGGCTCCACAAGCTCTACCAGGAAAAGGTGAGCACAACGGGCCCCAGGGATTCCTTTGATGGCACAGCTGTGGACCCTGACCACCAGGGACTGAGCGGCCACTAGGGACAGCGTGGAAACAACCCCGTTACTGGCAATGCTGTGGCAGCTGCTCAAGTGGGCCATAGGGCCAAGAGTGTAGCAATCTAGAGCTGTTTTGTGAGTGTGGTGGAGTGCACGGGAGTGGCCAGCAGCAGTGCGCGTTCCTGCCAGTGATCCTAAGGCAATGCTCCCACACGGGGGTGTGCTCTTTTGCAGTGGATATGGACTTCAATTGCTTCTCTCCAGTTTGATTGCCTGTATACCACACATCATCAGGAAGGAGGCCTGGGAGGATTACAAGGGTCTTGGCTCTCATTTGGAGTCCAGCTGCACAAGGGTGCCCACCTATCTTTTCCTTCTTCTGAGCAAGGCCTTAGCATTCACTGATTCTCTCTCCAAGGCTCATATCTTTGGAAGGCTTAGTCGTGAGCGCACTGTTACCTCCCAAGTGCAATAACCTGTGACCCCACAGCCCTTTGTAACCTGAGCAGCCTTGAAGGGAAGCTCCAGCACAGCCAACAGGGTTTGTGTGGGGGTGGCTTGCCATATGGGGATGGCCAAGAATTTGTGTTGAAGCCTGAATGACAGTGCAGTGCGTGCCCTAGTCTGTCCAGGTAGGCTATTCATTAGGGCACCAGCTTCTGGCCACTCGCACTGCCATGTCATTTCATTCGCCTGCAGTTGGCTTGGGAGGCATCAGCACCCTGGTGGACCGCCTGGGGGCTGAGCTCCTCCCTCTGCACTCAGGCCGGCTACAAGTGCTTTATGACCTACAGGAAGAAGATGCTCAAGCATACTGAGAAAACATGGCAGCCCTCTACAAAACATGCCCTGCTAGCTTCTGCTGGAGCCAAAGTGGCCCCATGGGTTTCTGACCTCTTTCAAGATAAGGTGGGGCCTCCAGACAGCCTGACTGCTGAGTGTAGCATCATGCCTAAAGGTATCCCTCTTTGTTCCCAGGATGCCTTTCAAGAGGAATACTACAGGACAGGAATCTTCCCAGAGACCCCCATGATCCCCTCAAGGAGGCCTTGGGCACTGCTCAACTGGCTATTCTGGGCCTCCCTGCTCCTCTACCCCTTCTTCCGGTTCTTGGTCAACGTGGTCAGCAGTGGCTCCTCTGTGACTCTGGCCAGCTTCATCATTGTCTTCTTTATGGGTGAGTAGAGGGAAAGACTCAAAGTAGGGCAGTGGCTCTGCCTGCTGCAGGGAGAAGTGCCCAGCACCGGGAGGGCAGAGGCAAGACCAGGTTCCATGGAGGCCAGTGGACTCCCAGGGAACTCCTAGGTACTTGGGCTGGAAAGAATTTCATGATCTGCTCATGTACTTTTGGGCCCAAACTGCAGTTTTATCTTCCCTTAGGATGGCATGGAAGTGGTTAAACCCTTCTCCCCAGAGTCCAAGCCCATCCTCTGCACAAACCAGCTCCTTTTGATCACTTCCTCCGCTTCTAGGGGAAATACTAGCTGGAACTCCCTTCCCCCAAGGGGCTTTTCCCTCATGATCAGGTGGTCTGACATGGGGTGGAGATGCTCAGTAATCCATCTCTGTGAGGCTTTGCATGGCAGTGTTTCCCACCACTGCCTGTGTGCACATTGCAGCTTCTTGCCAAGGTAGGGCTGTTAGTTTACTGCTCTTTAGCTAAGTGCTTGTTGGAGCTGAGATAGATGGGAGCTGGATGTCCCCCAGAGCCTGGGGTCTTCTGGAGCTCTGCAGAGTGGGCATGGCAGATGGAGTACAGCAGAGTCTAGGGATGCACAGCCTTGTGTGTGTTCCGCAGTTAGTTACTCCTGAGAAGCATAACGATGCTCTGTGCTCACTGTGGGAGCCCCAAGGTATACAAAAATATGCAAAATAGAAAGTATCTTGGCTTCCTGGGGGCCAGTCCCCTGGTGTGGCTTCCTGACAGCTTGGTCTACACTGCTGCAGTTTCAAACATCAATGCATAGGTAAAGCCATGTGGGTGGAGTTTCCTTGATTTTCCCTCCTAATCAGTTGTGACCACCTGACCACATCATAATGCATAAACTTGTCTGCTGTATCAGGCTATCCAACAGTTACAGTTGCAAGAGGCAAATTGGTTCTCATCTCTGTAAGAAGCTCCACTATGGTCTTTTTAAAAATAAAAGATATATTTTAATGTTGCAAAACCCAAAACTTTTGAAAAAAGAAATGTACAAAAGAGAACAGAGAGGGAGACACTTCATTTCTGAGACAGGAAGAGCAGGGACCCATGCCCTTCCACATGCTGTGAAGCCTGCGCTATCTCTCCCAGCCCCACACACCCATGCCGTGTCACCTTCTCCTGAGACTTAAGATTTTCACCTGAATGGCCTTGTTTGTCCCTCATCCTTTGACCTAGTGTCATGATCCACTCACCTCTTTTTTTTTTTTTTTTTTTTTTTTGTCTTTTTGAGACAGGGTCTCACTATGCAGTTCAGGCTGGCCTTGAGCTCACTTTTGTAGCCCAGGCTGGTCTCAAACTCGCACTGATCCTCCTGCCTCAGCCTCCCGAGTGCTGGGATTACAGGCGTGTGCCACCACGCCCGGCTCCACTCACCTCTTTATTCTCAGCAGTATCATTATTTCCAAAGCTGATGAGGTCTTCCCTGGGAGGTCTAAGATTGCAAGAGTGCTCCTCTTTATTCTCAGCAGTATCATTATTTCTAAAGCTGATGAGGTCTTCCCTGGGAGGTCTAAGATTGCAAGAGTGCTCATGTCCAGCCTCTCCAGATGTGGCCCCAAGAAGTCTTCTCACTTTAATCAATCCATGGGTTTTGTGTGCCCACTGTGCTCTGCTGGCTTCCTGTCCCAGTCTGTTCCAGGAGATGAGTGGCAGCTTATAGAACCCGAAGCTAATGTTTTGGGTGACTTCATTGACTTACCTGTCCATTATTAAGTACTCATCATAATGGAGCTGCATGACCCAAGTGGCGTCTCCAGCATGATTAGCACATGGTCCCGCCTGAGGAGCTCATGGAGCCTGCCTCTCCAGGTGGAGTAACCCGTTGGGCAGCTTCAGCACAGCAGCTCATTGCCTGCTTCCCGCATGGGAGGGCTACCTTCTCTGTCGCAGGCCACATCTTCACAGCAGAGGTGCTTAATGAGACTGAAAACTTCACTCCCTGCTCCAGTGCTCATGCCCAGGGTTGGGACCTGGTGTGTTCTTGCCCTTTGAGGCTTCTGGTATACTCGCAATCCAGGTCTACTTCAGGTGCCCTATGAAGGCCCACCAGGGATTTGCAGAGGCATCCTCTGAGCTTGTGGATGGGCATGGAAAGCAAAGGAGTCTTTGAGGCCCTTCTAAGCAGCTCCATGTGGCCCAGCAGATTGTTAACTTCCTGTGGTCAAGAACAAAAGCCCAGCAGAATAGCCTTCCTGTCCCTTAGTGCCACTAGATGTGACTATAAGCCAGAGCCATGCAACAGCACCATAAACTTATGAGCACTCAGTTGGTCCTTGTGATTTGCAGCCAGCTGCCCTGGCATACAACGCCGGATCTGGCCAGAATCGTAACCTTCCTCCTCCCCTGTCTCTACAGCCTCTATGGGAGTTCGATGGATGATTGGCGTGACAGAAATTGACAAGGGCTCTGCCTATGGCAACAGTGACAACAGACACAAGCAGAGTGACTGATGTGGGGACATGCTGCTTCCAAAGGGAACCTTGGGGAACTGGTGGCCTCTGCACAGCCTTCTTAGCAGGACACAGTGATGGAGGCTGGGGATGTGGAGGTCGCAACCTCTCCGGCCACAGGAGTTTTTGGTCTCAGAATCAAGATGAGGAAGATGCTTTGAAATCTTCTCCCTTGTGTGATTTAGTGAGTGTTGGTTTTCTTTTCAGTTCCCACACACTGTGGGAGTGTGTGTGTGTGTGTGTGTGTGTGTGTGTGTGTGTGTGTGTGTACCTGGCCCTGTGACAGTGCAAAGGGTATGTGGCTGCATGGGAGGGCAGGGCTGGGGAACAGGAGGGACATGTTCCCTGTCACCCTTTGGTGCTGAGTCTTCTGTAACCCTTGACTGCCAGAGTGAAAAGTGCTTTAAGTAAGATGACTAAATTATGCCTCCAAAAACAAATTAAAGTATTCGTCTGGTCATCCATGGTGTATATACAGAGACAGACTACTCCACCCTCCCATCGTCCTCTGCATTCCAGAAGGAGCAGTGGCAGGCTGAGCTCACAGCAGGGGCTGTGGAAGCCTCTCAGTGGGCGTGGCAGTACAGTAATGCTCGCTGGCAAGAAGGGGGACGTGAGACCCTGACCTGGCAGGCAGGCACAGATGCTGGGAGACAGCGACGTGCTTTCCCGTGATATGACGAACGGTGTCTGAAGGTAGTGCTGGTTCCACCTCACCAAAACTGAGTCCATCCCTTAAATCCTGAAGACCCACTCCCTGAAGCTGATCTTGGAACTAAACCTGAGAAAACATAATAAAGCCTGTGCATCTTGTAGCAATTTGTGACACAGTCTTGCACCTCCTGTCCAGCTCAGCAGTAATGGCAAAGGTTGAATCCTTTAAAACAAGCACCAGGTCATTGATAGATGCTGCTCCATTCCCCAGCTGAGCTGCAGCCACTCAGGAGCCAGACCCTTGCAAACAGGTCCTCTGGGCTCCTGTCTTCTGGGCTTTCTTGTTAACAACACTGGAACTCTGCCTGTGTGATCTTTGGAGCAAGCGATGTCCAGTGGGAGTAGTTCTGTAGACTGTGGTCAGCAGTGAGGCTTGATTCAAAACAAGGGAAAAAGGGCAGTGATGCTAACTAAGATGCTGACGTCAGTGTCTCTCATTGCTGGGACAAATACCTGATATTCAAATTAGGGAAGGAAAGGTTTATTTAGCTCAGTTACTGGAGGTTTCAGTCATACTCAGCTGGCTCCAAGGCTGAGTGGCACATGGCTGAGAGCAGCCTTCCATGGAGGTGGCAAAGAGCAGAGAGCACAAGAAGGAGAAGCAGCAACAATGGCTCTCTGTCTCTTATGTTACATTCAGGCTGTCTGCCCACCCCAGGCTGGGTGTAGCACTCACACCTATAATCCCAGTGGATCATCAGTCAGTCTCAAACTCTAGAAGTCCCTGCTTCACGACTGCATGAGGCTTTGGGGGGTCATCTAGACACAAACCATAATAGTCACAGGGAACAGCTATCTCTCCATGTGCAACTGTACTCAATCTGGTACAGATGTCCTCTTTTGCTATAGAGTTCATTAGTCAGCCCACCAAAGGTACAGTCTACTCAGAGTGTCTTTAGCATTTCCACAACATTTATCAAGTACAGCAGCCTTAGACTGAATCAAAGATTGCAAGAGAGGGCGACAGCTCTCCGGTTAAGGAACAGTAATGTACCACTGATGCAAATGAATTTGAAGTGCTGAGCAAATACCTCAGTGGAGTGAATCACCTGCAATCAGGTGCAGGGGCCAGGGGTTCAATCCCTGGGCCTGCCCATGCTGGCCCAGTCCCCAGGGTGCACTGAGCTGGCAACTAAGAGTGGTGTGGTGGCATGTGCCTGTAATCCCAGCTCTTGGGAGGCTATAAACAGGCAGATTACTAAGAGTCCAATCCATTGAGATCCTGAACACACCCTGTAGACCCTTCCCTAAAAGAAGAGAACTTAAATCTGCAGTAGACAAGACTGCAGCTTGCTTGTGGGAAGGTATCGGAGGACTGATGCTTGGCTAAGGTAATGAGCCTGGTGCTGCTGTAAGGTCAGAGCTCCACAGTTAAGGTCTGGCTGTGACTTTTTCATACTGGGAGGGCCCTCGAAGGTGTTTAGCGGTGTGTGTGTGTGTGTGTGTGTGTGTGTGTGTGTGTGTGCTTGGGTACTAGGGCCCAAGCAAGCATGCCGGAGGGCCTGCCTGAGCCAAGACACATGGTTTACCTGCACTGACCACAGTTCTTCTGTGGTAAGATCTGGGAAAGTCATCCTACCTCTCCAGCCACTTCTTACATTGTCACAAGAGCCAAAGCACTAAATAAATGAGATGAAGGATTAGAAAGCAGTCTTTTTGTTACTCCTCAAAAATACTCATCAATTACCTGATGGTGATAAAAATGTGTCATTTTTCTCCATGTCATTTCTCATTGGAGAACCTTTCCACAGCACTAGTTATCAGAGACCCTACAGTAAACCCCATTCTGCCCAGAGTCATGATACACAGTAAAAAAAGACAAAGACCAAGAGACAAAAGCTGTAAGAAAACAGGGCTCTGGGATGCTCAGTGAGCTCTGGAAACAAAGTCCAAGCCAGTGCAGTGGAACACTGGGCTGGCCAATCCTCAGAGGAGACAGGTGGCTATAGAGCTTAACAGATACAGACAAGCTGGTATAATGTGGCACACTTGTAATCCTGGAATTCAAGAAGCTGAGACAGGATAGCAAACTGAACCCAGCCTCAGCAACTTACTGAAACCCTACTATATCAAGACAAAAGTAAAGGTGAAAGTGAAGAAAACTGACCAAGCAGAGTTCTCTAGGGTCAAAACTCTAGGAGTATTAGACAAGTTTTTTCTAAAGCACTGTGCAAACTGGTCATGTATTTACTAGGTAATGGTGAAAAGGGACAACAGGACAACACTCTAGCTCAGTAGGCCTCCTAACAGGTCACAGACTATCAGGAGGAGTGCTTGGTGCCAGTGAGGCTGAAGGTGCTGGAAGCTGGACAGGCCACTCTGCTGCCTGCCTGCAACAGCCTTCCAGCCACCACATCCACCCCAGCATGTGCAGGGACTCGCTTGTCCAGTGTGACTCTCAGAGGCACTAAGAGGTCAATATGTTGTCTCATTGTGTTTAGCTTCCATGACCAAATGTGGCTTCTACAGCCTTAGGTACAGTGGTTCTTTTGGATAAGAGAGAGCCAGTGTGAAGGTAACATGCCTGGGAGTGTGCTGGCATTATCCCCTTCTCAATACCACCCTCCCTAATTGCTGAGTCATGCAGGGGGTAGAAGAAAGCAAGCTGTAGTGACAGGTGCTCTGGTAGGTCTCCTGATGAGTCACAGACCATGGGGAGGAATGCCTAGTGCCAGTGAGGCTGAAAACTCTTGTCTTGACAAAAATTTATTCCAAACTAAAAGGGTCTAAGGCAACAACGGTAAAATTTCTGGAGTTTTCAAAGATAACTAGTAGCCAGGTGCAGCACGTGGGCCACAAGCTTGCTGTCACTGGTCTAGGGCCTGCTGCTGAGGACAGCTGCTGCAGTAGGGACTGGTTTCACACAGAATCTGGCCTTCTGCCTGGTATGATGCCTGTGGATGTCCATTTTGTGGAGACAAGCACCTGACTCGGGCCTGGGGCTCTTCTTTGCCTCTGCAAAGCATCACTGAGACTTCAAGGCCAATCACCAGCTCCCTCTCTTTTGGGTCCTTTCCCATTTACAGAAAGATATGGTGTCTGAGCCAGGGATGGTGGTGCATACCTGTAATCCCAGCACTAGAGAGGCTGAGGCAGGAGGATCATTATAAGTTTGAGTCCAGCCTGGGTTGCTAAGTGAGCTCAAGACCAGTCTGAACTGCATAGCAAGACCCTGACTCAAAAAACACAACCCTGCCCAAAACCAAACAACAAAAAAATACAATATGGTGCCTGTGAAGAGGAGCTGATCAGTGGTTGCTGCTCAGTAGGGTGATTTCCTAAAGATACCTACCAAATGCGTGCAACTCTTCCAACTATTTGGTGGGGAGAGGTCAGGGCAACTGGGGTTCCAGTTCTACCTGTGGTGATCACTCTGGGCAGGTCTTCAGAGCAGTGGTCCCTAACTAGACTATGAGGAAAGTGAGGCTCTGTCAGCCAGAACCCACAGAGTGTGGCCATGGTAACTCCACTTGCCACCCTTAGCACCCCACCCACCTAGGAGTGCTACAGATTTTAAGCAGATTTAAATGAAAGCCACATGAGCACTTCCAGTATTTGGGGGCACTGACTCATCAGAGTGGCTTTGAAGTACTGGATGAACTGCATGAGAGAAAATAAAGGATAAAGGATATATCACTATCTCCCAGGGCCTAGGACATCTGACACCATTCAAATCATGTGTCACAAACACAGTATCCACTTATAATAGTCCACTACTTCAGATTATCATTTTGGCACAAATCAGTAGAGTGCTGGAAATGTCACCTATGTAGTGTGTGTCATTAGGGTCTTCCCTCTCTGAAGGCAAGGGAGGACCCATCTGTGCGGTGTCCAGTCCTTCATCCTCCATCAGGACCCTTACTGTGTACTGGCTTCACAAAAGGAGTGCTTTCTCAGGAGCCTCAATACCTGCACTTCAACTGTCTGGATTCCCTTTCATGCTGTAAAAAAGTAACTTTTCTTAATACAACCAGATGATCTCTGGAAGCTGCAGAGTTACCAGTAGGGAGCTAAGCTACTCTTCTGGAAAGGACAAAGCGGCTTTCCTTGGCCCTGCAACCTTGTTCTAGTTCAACATTAAGTCTGTGGACTGATTAAAAAGTACTCATTAAAAAACCTACTAGATCTTCTCAGTAGTATCTCCAGGGACTGTTGCAGTCAGCTGATCATAACAAAAAAGTTGAGTATTTTTAATATTCTTTCCAATACAAAATATTTTACATGCTGCACTGGCTAGATCATTTTGCTGTTTCTGATGTATTCTCAATTTTAAAGAACTGAGTGGAATGAATACAAAGGTAGGGCTGCAAAAAAAATCTTCAAATTTCTAAAATGAAATTATACAAACATTACATTCTCTCATGAGTTGTGATAAAAAAAAAAAAAAAAATGACACCCAGTGCTTAGGAGGCTGAAAAGAGAATCATTTTGTGTCTAATCTGTGTAGTAAAACCTTGTAGACTCTGTAGACCTTGTACTAAATATGTAAAAATTTTTTAAAATTGTGATGGATGTTTTACATTGCAAAAGTTTTTAGTGTTAAAAGACATATTGCCATTACCACCCCTCCAAATACTTCTCTGACTTTGAACACATTTGTTCCAACATTCTCACAACTTACTGAAGCAGTTCCTGAAGTCCTCTGCATGAGCATCTTTTAGGGGTGACGCGGTAACTACTTCAATGGCCTATATTGATTCAAAGGTTTACCTTTCATACCATTTTTAATTTGAGGAAGAGCTGGAAACTACACAGCACTAGATCTGGTGAATACATGGATAAAGGCACACCACGGTTTTTTTTTTTTTTTTTTTTTTTGAGACAAGGTCTCACTATGCAGTTCAGGCTAGCCTTGAGCTCACTTTGTAGCTCAGGCTGGCCTCAAACTAGCAGTAATCCTCCTGCCTCAGCCTCCCTAGTGCTTAGATTACAGGTGTGCATCACCATGCCTGGCTTATACCATGTTCTTGACAGGATTGCCATAAATATTTGATCAACAAGGAGTGACCAAACAAATTATTTAAATTTTTAAAATCTTTCTTTTTCTCTCTACCTCCCTCCTAACCTCCCTCCCTCTCTCCCCTCTCCTCCCCTTCCCTCCCCTCCCCCTCCCTTTCCGTTCTTTATTTGGTACAAGGTCTTACTATGTAGCTTGGACTTATAGTGATCCTCTTGTCTCAGACTCTGCATTGTTAGCATTACAGGCATGCACCACCATGCCTAGTTTCAGTGGCTGGCACAGCGTGTGCTACTGGGGATTGAATCCAGCTCTTGTCAGGCAGGCACTTAGACCACTGAACTATCTCCCCAGCCCCTAAACAAAATTTAATTACAGTAGATGACATAATGCCATTTATGCTCCTTAAATACTCCCCTTTGGACATACCCCTTCATTCTTGAAAATGTGTCTTTTAATGTAATAAGCTTTTTTTTTCTTTGGTAGAACCGGGGATTGAACTCATGTCCTCGTGCTTGCCAGGCAAGCACTTACTCTACTGAGCTATCTCCCCAGCCCCAATGTAATAAGTTCTTAAAAATATAAATACTGTATTTTTCTATTACTCCTTATATTCCACAGTATAATTGTTAGTTAGATCTTTGCCAGACAACCTAGGACAGTGATGGCAAACCTTTTAGAGATTTCAATGATACAAATAGGTGCTGTGACACATACCCCATGGGTTCACCACTGTCCTCAGAAATTCAAAGAACTCGCCAGTGGCATTTCAGAGTGCTTGTTCTACCTGTGTCCTTGCAGAATGTGGGAGACACCAGTGAGATAGTACAGGGGAGCTCACAGATGTGAAGAACATACAAAGGCAGGCCCCACCTGCAGAGTGTTCTACCTATGAGTGGGGCAGCAGAGAAGCCAAGAGTCCTAAGCACCTTCTTGCACATCTGTGGCCCAAAGCCCAGTTCTGGGCTGGCACCAGCAGAAGCATGGACGGGAGCTGCAGCTGCTCTTCTCTTTGCTTTGCCTGTCAAAGAAAGACTAAAAACGGGAAGGAGCAGACACACCCAGTTCAATCAAGGAATAGTGAGTGGCTGTCTCTGAGCTTACACCAACTGTATGGGTTGAGAAGATCCCAGAGGAGGAAGGAGGATGGGCAGACAATGTCAGAGGGAAAAGGAATGTACTTTAAAGACTGCTTGCTGGACAATAGCATTCTAGGGGATACTAAAGAGGTGGCTTCTGAGTACATGAGCAAAAAGTGATTGCTAGGTGACAGCCAAGAATAATCAGGCTGGCTGTAGGCACCTTGGCAGACCAGGCTAACAAATCCAACCATCAGCAGCATGTGTCTAGCAGAACCATGCCAGATTCTTCAGAGCGTGTGGCCTAGGTGGATGGTGGCCTCTTAACATACAGTGGTACCTCAGTTTACAGGCTTAATTTAATCTCACGATTTTGCAGAAAAATGGCTGCGTTTGTGTTTGTGTGGAAAAGATGACCATGTTTGTGTTTGTCACCGATGCAAACTTTCCCAATGGAAGCAAAATTCTGCTGAATGCTTTTGTCTGGGAACCTAATCCCTTGCAAACAGAAGCACTGGTGAATTAAGGTACCACTGTAGAAGTGGTAAATGGGATAGCAATCTCAATCTCTGAGTACTCGCCATCATGTGGAGTAGCAGTATTTTCACATTTTATGGATGAATTGAAGAGATACAAAACAAATGAAGTGGTAAATAACACCAGAAGGCCCAGCTTCTTATTTTTTCTTTCTCTTTCTCTCTTTCTCTCTCTCCCTCTCTTTCTCTCTCCCTTCCTTCCTTCCTTCCTTCCTTCCTTCCTGTCATGGCTGGCTCAGCCTGCCGTGGGGGTTGGGGCTGGCGTAGCATGTGGTGCTTGGGATTGAACCATGGTCCCTCAAGTTGCCTAAGCTTGCCTAAGCAGGCACTTCCAGGCCCAGCTTAATGATAAAATTCATATAAAATTTAAATTTTAGGAAATGCAGCTCTCTCCTATACTTTACCCCACTGTCTACAGAGAAAGGGAGAAGGTCCTGCAGCCTATCCCTTTCCTTGCCTCTTGGCCGTTCTGTCCCTCTGTTTCAGTTCTCCTTGTGTTTTTGGCTCCACCATTCTTCCACACTCTCTTTCCTCTGCCCTTTTCCACTATGTGCGTATTTTCTGTCCACTAAAGGCTCCCCCTTAGTACTCGCCACACAGAGGCAGGGCAGGGGCATATCTGTCATGGTCATATTCTGCATTTGCACTACTGCAGCACTATGACATGAGAGTCAATGCCCTGCAGTCATAACCAGCCTGACTGACAGTCTCTCTAAGGGTACTGACAGACTGAGGAAGACCTGTGGTCTGGGAATGACTACAGAGAGGACACGGGAGGCAGACATCAAGGAAGCAGCGTGAAGGGAATGTGTAGGAAGAAGAGTACAAGTCAGCAATACAGCAAGGCTCATTTCAGCTCAAAACAAACAAACAAACAAACAAAAACAAAAAACACAATTCTTAGCAGTTAAAATGATTTGAAGACGGAGAAAGACTATTGAGGAAGATGACAGTTGTAAAAAATTTCTTTTAAGTGACAAATTCCTGGAGCATAGCACCAAGGACCTCCTCAGTTGGAAAGTCTGAGCTTCCAGTCCGGGGGAGGCCACAGGGACAGATGAAGTGTCAAACATTGCAAACAGCATGTGTCATAGAAATTCTCAGTGCAATGCTAAAAAACTGATGTGTAAGGTGGTGACCTCAGATACCCACACTGAGAAAGGAGTTATCACACACTGCCAGGAACTGATTCATCTTGGAACACAATCCTTCCCTTAGTAGGCACAAAAGAGCAAGCTTCACAACACAGATGCACAATCCCATATGTAGAAACACATTCTCCAACAGCAAGCTTGAACACTTCCTTGTATTTTGGACTTTTTGTATAAAGCCTTTTAAAATCTAACAGAGCCAGGGGCTGGGGTGATAGCTCTGTGGCACAAGTGTCTGCCTGGCAAGTACAAGGTTGTTGAGTTCAAAACCCCAGTCTTCCCCCCCCCCACAAAAAAATCTAACAGAGCCCATAAATACAAAGAAATTTCCATGGATCAAATTTCTATTGCACCCCTGTCTCTAAGTCCTGCTCGAGAGCTGCCTTCCACAATCTCTACAAGCTCCTGAGGAGAAGTCTTGTTTTCTAGCAGCTGCCACTTCTGTTAGAAGTATAGCCTCACTTGTTACTGCAGTATGCATCATGTATGAGCAAGAGAGCAACTCACAGCTTCCAGAGGAGACACTGCTCTGGGATGGTAATACTCTTACATAGCTCTTTTGGGTTAAGTAGAAACTACTTGTCTTAATTTTGTAGAAAACTCTAGAGCAAGCATAAATGAAGTTAGGTTTAATGTTGACCTTTGAGGGAATTTGAGTCAATTCTCATCCAATTCAGTTTGCAACCAAAATCAGGGAAAGAATTAAGCTTCTGAACTGAGGTAGTAATATACTAGCAATAAACATCTGGATATAAAATTAGGAAACACTTTTAATCATGATAGTATGAAAAAGAACACTCAGAAATAAATTTAAGTTTGAGTTGTACACTGAAAGTTACAAAGTACTGCTGAAGAAATTAAATACCTGAGTAAATGGAGAGCTAGAAACTTAAGATAATATTCCCAAAGTTGCTCCGCAGATTAAACACAATTCCTGTCAACTGATTTTATATTTCTATAGGAGAAGCTAACTGTAAACCTCATATGGAAATGAAATAGCCCAGAAGAGTCAAAACAACCCTGAAAAAGATACACAAGGTTGAAGGACTCATACTTTTTTTTTTGTGGTGCCAGGGATTGAACTCGGGACCCTGCACTTGCCAGGCAAGCATTTATTATACTGAGCTATCTCCCTGACCCATACTTTAAAAACTTAAGTTATAAAGCCACAGCAATTGAGATAATGTGAAAGTGCACATAACAAGTTTGATCCATGGAATAGACTTGAGGGCCCAAAAACAAACATGTATGGTCCACTGGCTTTCAACTGGGATGCCAGAATAACTTACTAGAGAAAGAATAGTGTTTTTAGGTGCTAGTCCTGAAAATATCCATATGCAAAGGGTATATTTGAATTCTTACATTGTAAATTAAAAAATAGGTCTAACTTACAATAAAACAGAAAAAAAACCACACGTCTTTGTGATCTTGCAGTGGGCGGTGATTTCTTAGTTGTAATAAGCACAAGCGATAAAGAACAAGTTGATGAATCAAAAGTTTTAAAAACAACTCCGGACACAAGTCAAATGTGGTAGTACATTCCTAAAGTTCCATCACTCTGGGAGGCTGAGGCAGGACAATTACAAATTCAAGCCCAGCCTGGACAGCGAGCAAGACTATGTTTCAAAATAAAAAATTAGGGCTCCCTACAAAGAACCTGAGCTCCATTGCCAGTGCTGGAAAAACAAACAAACAACCACTCATGCTTCAAAAGACATCATCAAGAAAAGGAAAAATAAGCCACAGACTAGAAAAGACACATCTGCAAATCACATATCAGGTAAAGTATTTTGATCTCAAATGTACAAAAAAAATCTTGTAATTTAATAAATAAAAAGACAATCCAATTTTAATGTTGGCAAAGACTAAATAGAGGGTTGGGAGATAGGTCTAAACACCCACCTGGCAAATGTAAACCTAGGTTCAGTCCTCAGTACCGCATGCTAAGCTGGCCCTGAAACCAGGTGTGGTGGTGCACACCAGCAATCCCAGCACTGGGGAGGCTGAGACAGGAAGATCACTATGAGTCTGAACTGCACAGCAAGACCCTGCATCAAAGAAATCAATTTTTAAAAAAAGACTGAATAGTCATCTCAGCATAGAAGACAAACAGATGTTCACTATCACTGAAGAAATGCCAATCAAATCACACGATGGTACCACTTTATACTCACTAAAATGGCTGTTATCAAAAAAAAAAAAATCAAAAGAAACCATGACAAGTACTGGCAAGGTTATGAAAAAAGCTGGAGTCCTCACATGCTATTGGTGTGGCCACTTTGGAAAACAATTTGCAAGTTTCTGAAAATGTTAAAACATGGAGTTATCATGTGACTCAGTAATTCTACAAGAGAAATGAAAACACGTTCATACAATACTGCTGTATGGGAACATCCAGAGTGTCACAATCTTCAAAACACAGAAGCAACCCAAGTTCCTGTCAACCAGAAATGGGTAAAATTTGGTGGGACAGTCACAAAATAGAATAGTACTCTGAAATAATAAAGAATGTATTACAGACACATGTATTAAAAAAAAAAAAAAAAAAAAAAAAACCTTCAGGAATATACTTAAAGAGGGTAGGCAAAAAAATATCAGATATTTCAGGTTACTAATGATACAAAATGTGCAGGAGAGGCAAGTCTACAGAGGCAGGAAATAGCTGAGTGGTTGCTGAAGGGTTGAGGTAAGAAGAATGACTGCAAAGAAACATGTGGTTTTCTGGCAGGTGATAAAAATGATCCAAAATCAAAGTACAGCGGTGGCTGTACAACTACAGAACTATGTTGAGACAGTGTCTTGCTATGTAGCCCAGGCCTTGAACTCACTCTGTAGTTCAGGCTAACCTCAGCTTCCAGAGTGCTCAAATTATCAATGAGCACCATCATGCCTGGCTCATAACTATTTGAAACTATCCTAGCCAGGCGTGGTGGTGGGTACCTATAATTCTAGCTCTCAGGAGGCGGAGGCAGGAAGAATGTTTCACATCTGAGGCTAGACTGAGAGCTACAAAGTGAGTGCAAAGTCAGCCTGAATTGCACAGTAAAACCCTGTCTCAAAAAGACCAGAGAAGCCGGGCGTGGTGGCGCACGCCTGTAATCCCAGCACTCGGGAGGCTGAGGCAGGAGGATCGGTGCGAGTTCGAGACCAGCCTGGGCTACAAAAGCAAGCTCAAGGCCAGCCTCAACTGCATAGCGAGACCCTGTCTCAAAAAGACAAAAAAAAAAAAAAAAAAAAAAAAAAAAAAAAAAAAAAAAAAAAAAAAAAAAAAAAAAGACGAAAGAGAGAGAGAAAATGTATATTAAAACTCACTGAATTGATCTGCTATTATATAAATTTTAACTCAAAAGTCTATGTGAAGACACTTCAAGTTCAAATAAAATTCAATCTGTTTAAGTCCTGTGATAGCAACATTCATTGGAGGTTGAAGATCCATTGTCCTAGAGGGAGGTGAATGCAGAACCTGCTTAGGAAAATGGGGTGGGGGGCTGAGACAATGATCTTCTAAAAAGATTTCAGGAAGCTTTAAAGGCAATCTTAAAAATTTAATAGCAAAAAGTAATAAAAACACTATTAATAACATAATTTGGCTATTTCAGAACACTGCTGAAATTCAGTTTACATTCTGAAAAAAAGGTAATTTCTTATCAAGAGCTCATTCAGCAGTATTTACCTAGCTTCTATATATTGTAGTTTAAAAATAAATGGAGCCCCAACAGGTGATAACTAGGTTTGAGCTTTTGTTGATTCTAACTGTGGTGGTTAATACAAAATAATGAGAAGAGCTACCTTATACCATTAGTGTTGTTCACTTACATCATCCACTGTCAGCAAAGATACCTAGTGTAAGCCTCAGTGAGCCCTCAGCCTAGTGGTCTGCTGTATGCCTTCTGTGAGGAAGCAGGTGAAAAGGACTTAAGCTCTATATCCTATACTGATGGCTCTTGAGTTATGAACCATTAAAAGACAATATAACTTAACTTTCCTAAAATAAACCATTTATTGAAAAAAGAACCTTTTTCTTAAATTTCATTAGTCAGCCTTTTGCATAACAAACCTGCAGCTTGCCAACAAAAATGGTAAGGTTTCACAGTCAGTGCACTCAACAACAGGACATTAAAAATAAAGTCCAGGGCGCCTGATAACACTACAACTTCTTTTGAACCCAAAAAGGTCAAAAATACTACACTGATGTCATGGTTCTCAGTTGCACAAGAAATAGAGGAGACACAGGCAATGGTCCGTGTACAGTAGTAATGGCACTTAACATGCAGCTTCTTAACCTTGTGGACGCCGTCACCCAAGAGGGCTGTGCCACGTCAGACAACAGGAGCAGCAGGAGAAGTGACTCTTGTCACCTGTGCAGTCTTCAGTCTTGGAAGGTTAAGGCTGCACTGCTTCTCAGCAGTCTTTCTGTAAATATTACATACAGTAGTGATTGAGAGAGTTCTCCACATCCACACACTACTAGGCCACGGACTGGTGAGCTTCACTCTTCATCTGTGCAGACCTGTGAGGAAGCAGGAGAGAGCTGAGCCCTTGCAAGTGTGGATGTACATATGTGTATCTGACGGGAAAAGCTCAAGAAATCAAGCGAGGCTGGGGGTGCAGCACAATGGCAGAGCACTGGCCTAGACACGTGACGCCTGGGTTCCACTCCCATTACCAGGGAGGAAAGGAAACATGAAGGTCAGCCTGAAAAACTGACTGCTGACTGATAACTCAGTAGAATAAGTGCTTCCCTGGCAAGTGCAAGGGCCTGAGTTCAATCCCTGGTTCCACAAAAAAAAAAAAGCCTGACTGCTGGAAGTTTCTGAAGTATGTATAAGCTCTGAGTAATATATATTAAATTATAAATTATATATATATATATATATATATATATATATATATATATAAAATATATATTCTATACCTAACACTTGTTCTTTAGTTACATATCTGTAATACTTCTATAGCTAATACAGATTTTGGCTCCTTGCCACTCACAGGCAGGGCCTTGCAGAGCTGTTTGCTAGGGTTCACCCTTACCATGCCCTCAGGTACTCCCCCAGAAACACTTCTGTCTCTCAAATCTGTACCCTGGCCTAACCTTCTAGAGTACTAGCCACAAACGCCTTGATGTCTGAAATCCTTAAGTAGATGTTCCACACATAACTCACCTCACACATAACCAAAAAGAAACTCAGTTCCTTGGCCTCGCACCTTAGAGTGGTGAACAGAACTCCCACAGCTGTGCATCTTTTCCAGATGCACACTTCACATTCACTCAGTTTCTCAATCTATGGCATTCTGTTTCTAACTAGAGCTGGTAACCCATGCTGGTGATCTAGTCTCAGTCCTCCAGTGCAGTAGCTACCTGGTTTTGTACCCTCACAGCAATCTTTCTAAAATGTACCTTAGATGGAGAGGCTATGGGGAAAAAGGAACACTTTTCCACTGCTGGTGGGAATGAAGACTGGTACAACCATTATGGAAAGCAGTGTGGAGACTCCTTAAAAAACTAGAACTGGAAATCCCATTCAATCCAGCCATCCTGCTACTGGGAATTTTCCCAGAACTGAAAACATCATACCATAGTGGAATCGGAGCATCTGTGTTTATAGCAGCACAATGTATGATAGCCAAATTGTGGAAACAACCAAAATGACCATCATCCAAAGAATGGTTGAAAAAGATGTGGTATTTTTATATAATGGAGTATTACCCAGCTATAAAGAATGATAAACTAGAGGACTTCATATATAAGTGGATGTATCTTAAACATATACTCATAAGTGAAATAAACCAGACCTGTAAATATTGTATAATCTCCTTAGTGTAGGAACTCAAAAGAAGAAATAAAAATGGAAAGGCATAACATAGCTGAATGGAAACCAAGGTCTTAAGTATTAAAAAACTAACTGCAAACAGAAAAGACAGGGAACATGTCAGCGGCAAATCCATGCACTTATGTACACAGGATGAATCAGATAATGGTCCTAAGGGGGGAAAAATCATAAAATGCACCTTAGCTGTATTATGTTCACGATTAAACTAGAATTCCTTTCCATCGCTCCTGCTTACTCTCCAGCTGCCTTGCTCAGCACTCCACATATCCCAGGCCCCATCACGACTTCTTCTGCACACAATCCTCAACTGTTTTACCTCCACGTCTGTCTTTCCATACCTCTCTACTTTGTCACATCCTTTACCTCTATCCCAGACCTGGCAAACCCCTCTCACACAGACTAGATACCTTACTCTGGAGAAAATACCTGAGATTAGTTGATTGCATTAAATTCTTTTCAGCAACCATAAGGTGTGGCACACATACTGTGGTTATAGCTCTTACCACAGTGACTGGTCATTACTAATCTGTCTGTTCTCCGAGCAGACCACATGCTTCCAAGAGTGGAAACTATTCTTTAGTCAGTCTCTCTCAAAATTCCATTTAACTGTCTCAAATTTCCTTTCAATGTAATACCAAAATAGAGCAAGCAGAAGAGCTTCAATGAACATTTTCCAAATGAAACAGCAAACAAAAATGCCTGACAAAAGAAGACATTTAGTTCTTTTCCATTTTATTTGTGGGTACTTTATATTCAAGTTTCTAAATGTCTTCAAGTGTCAGATGCAAAACTGAATTCAAATAAATTTAAACATGAAGATAACTTTAGCAATATGCCAAACCTTGACAAAAGAATGGTCGAGTAGCTGGCTGGCTGTCCATCTCATTTTCGGGTCACTTTCCAGGCAGTGAGAGAGAAAGTCCTTTCCTTCAGGGCTTAATCTTTCAGGGATTGGTGGCTTATGTCCCATTCCCACTCTATACATAATCTGAAAGTTGTGTTCATACTCATGCCAAGGCCTCTACAAAGACAGGAAAAATCAACATTAAAAATGCCTAACTAGGGGTTGGGGAGATTAGCTTCATGGCACAAGTGCCTGCTTGACAAGTGCAAGGTTGTGAGTTCAAACCCCAGTCCTGAAAACAAACAAACAAACAAACAAACAACAACAACAACAAAAAAACCTGCCTAACTACTTTTTAGGCAACCTAAAATGAATGTCCAAGGGTCAGCAAGCCTCAGCATTTAGAACTAAAGAGGCAAATACTCCAGGCTTGTAGGCCACATGGCACTGGTCATGTCTCACTGGAGTATGAAAGCAGCTAAAGACAACCTACACAGGAACAGTTTATTGTATCTTATAACCTCTTACGTTTTATTGGGTCACAGTTTAATCTCTAGTGGAATATGTGCCCAGAGAATTTTTATAATGAATAATAAAACCACAATTTCTGATGTGTCAATGTACAATACCCCTGCAAAGCTTCTCTTCCAGGTTTGGGTTCTGCTTACCTTACCAGTCACCATCTCTATGACAACACATCCCAGACTCCAGATGTCTGCAGCACGCCCATGACCTTCTCCTTTAGCGCGGGTAATTACTTCAGGTGCCATGTATGCTTTAAAAGTCACAGATAAAGTGATAGTGACAAGCTATAAACATAGCATTATGTATTGGCAGCATGAAGTAATAAGTTAATTCAACATTTTTTCTCCAAATTACATAATAGGAAATGTTGAAAATCTGACAACATATACTTAAAATCAATTTGCCAAAAGGACTTTTTATATTGCCCTTTAAAACAACTTTTGAATATGTAAATCTTTAAATAAATTGTATTCATAATGAAAACAGGAAATCTATGACATTAAACAATCAAAACAAGTAACTACCATTGAACCAATGTTATTTGAATTAGAACAGTTTCACAACATCAGTGCAAATGACAAACAGAGTCTTTCTGGGAAGAGAAAGAGGCTTTCCTCCTGCTTTAACTTTCAGAAAGTAGTTTAATTCACCAACTGGACAACAACTCTCAGATGGAGGCTGTCCTATGTGGAAGAGTAGCCCTCTTCGTGACTATACACCTCTTCCTACTTTGTAGGTCTAGGTTAGCACAGAAAGGTTAAGGGGACCTCAGGGGCCATGAACACTGTCCTAAGAGCATGCAAAGACCTGCCCAGTTGGGCCCTACCTGCTGTCCCCAGTGTGCTGTTCACCTCACCAGGCATAGTTTGTGCATTGTTTTTGAGCTTTACTGAGCATCCAAAATCTCCCAATTTGATTAGTCCAGATGAGGTAAGAAAGATATTGGCACCTAATAAGAAACAGAGTCATTAAAGCAACTTCTAAAATAATATGGGCCCTTTTAATGTTTACATAATGAACTGTCAGAAACTGCTCACAAAATAATTACTACAAAGGTTTTTGAAACTTTACTTACAATGTGCAATTATGGAAAGACTTATGAACTTTATTCACCAATGTCAATAAATCAAAGCAATGAAATGTAATAGCAGAGCAAATAATTCTGATGCCCCCACAAAAAGAAAAATCTCAAGCACATACATAAATTCTAACATTAAAAACTCATGGATAGGGGCTGGGGAGATAGCTCCAAGGCACAAGTGCCTGCTGGGCAAGTGCAAGGTCGTGAGTTCGAACCCTGGTCCCACCAAAACAACAACAACAACAACAACAAAAAACTCATGGATGTACTTAAAAGAGAAATTATTCACAAAATACAAATGCCTGTGGCAGGTCCTCAACCTGAGCAGTATGCAACAACTGCTTCCATGCTATGTGATACTCAGAAATAAAACTGGCTGAAACACCGTGATTCTGCAGTCATAGCTGAGCTTGCCTCTGCATTTACTGTAGACTATAACTGCAAACCATGTTCAATAATTTTTCTGTATTTCTACAAATAGCATATACATCTAACTTGTATTCTACTTACAATTTGAGTTCATTGTTCAATTTTTAGGGCATCTTGAGCTTTTGCTATTGACTATAAGATATGATTGCTCCAACCAAGCCATACATCTTTGGTAGCTGTTTTACAATATACACTTCAAAAAGCAACACAAAGCCACTCAGATTTTACAAGAGCCATGCAACAAGCTAATGTTTAACATTTTCTCTTTAACATTTGAGTCCTTACAGAATTCGTGGTCCCCTACACAACTGTAGTTCTGGAACTTTCTATATATGAACTTTCTCAGCAGGGAATATAACATGCAATCAGCATCTGTGACCATGCACAAAGACTAAGCACGATGCTTGTGGCACAGCAACTGTAAATAGGGAATGTCTGAGCCTGTTTGAGAGCCAATAAGCCAGTGTCCAGAGTAACTCCAGACAGCAAAGGACACATATGTGGCAGAGAGGCAGGCAGCCAACAGATCTATCATACACTGGGTGACTCAGGGTTGAACAGTATTACAAAATTAAAGCAATTCTTATACCCAGACCAATGCAGATCCTGGTGTACTCCAGAATAGCCCACCACACTGGTCAGAAGTGATGCCAACTCTTTAGTAAATATGTTTAGGTTAACCTCACTCAGACTACATGACAGAAAGAGACAAAAATACTCTCCAGCTTTAACTCTACCAGCCTCCCCAAAACAAGTCAGGGCATGGCACAGTTAAGGCAAATGTCACAACAACAGGTCTAGGACAAAAGCATAGCCAGAAAAGCATTTTTAATCATTCAACATGTCCAAATTAACTTTTAATAGAATTCTAGTTTAGAGATTGGTATAAATAAATTCTATTATCTCTAAAGACAGAGCTATAGATCCTAATTTGTATAAGCATTTCCAATTTACTGTTGCTTTACACATTAATAACTGTCATAAATAAACTCAAAGTTCCTTGACACAAGGAAAAGTTTGCTTTGATCTCAAATGCCTGTTAAGCACACAGACTATGTCAAACCAGCTTAAATAGCAGACTTTGCTTCTAAAAAATAGATTTCTCTCCAAGTTGCATTAAACAGAAAACATAGAGCAGATTTTCCCATTCATGGGTGGAAAATAAGGTTCAACAATTTTTTTTTTTTTTTCTAGTTTACTGAGACAGTATCTCAGCTCATTTAGGTAGTCCAGTCTGGCCTCAAATTTGAGGTGATCTTCTGGCCTCAGCCTCCCAAGTGCTGAAATTACATGTGTGTACCAACACACCTGGTGTAATGGTTTATATACTGTAGCAACTTCAGAAATTTTCAAGGTGAGCTAAGAAACTCAGCAGGGGGCAGGGTTCTTTGTAAACATCCTTAGTCCAAAAGGCAAGCACAGAGCTGGTATGAGTGCTACAATTACAAGGAGTTAGGGAGCCTGCTTACAATGTAAGGAAAGAAAAGAGGCTTGTTTCCCCTTTTTTCCTTTTGTTGCTTTTGCTGCCTTGAACTGTTGCCCCGTACTATCACACCCTGGAGCCACTGGTGATGGACTGAAACCTCTGTCAACTATGAACTAAACCTTTCCTTCCTTAATTTTGGGTGTCTGGCACTTTTTCTCAGCAACAAGAGAAAGGTAACCAAGATACCAGCTTTAACATTATTTTTCAATGTGGTGTTCATTAGAAGCATAATTAAAATAACTATCTGAAGAAATAGTAGGCAGAAGTGAGAATGAGTATCTACAGAGCACCTACTATGTACCAGGCCACTCTGCCCACGGCAGCAAAACACACACAGGATTACCTTTAATGTCACGGTGAACTATACCATGCTCGTGGAGGACATTGATAGCAGTGGTGATCTGCTTGGAATATAGCCTAATGACATGTTCCTGAAGCCCCAGCCTTGAAACCTCTTCTAATGTGCCCTCGTCACAGTACTCCATGAAGATGTACATTTCTTCCTAGGAGAGGAATAAAACATAGCCCTGTGTTTGTGGTTTTCTTTACATGACACAATATGAAAGCTCTGGAAAACTTCATAGGCCACATCCCGAGGAATCAATCTTCTTTCTAGTGGCTCACTACGCTAGCCGTCCTGAGCACTGAATGTGTGTGTAGCAGGCGTGCCTAGCACTTGTGCAGAGGTGGCTGCCTACACCCTGTCTGGAATTATATAGCATGGCAGAGTAAGGTCTCCTCCAAATCACAGGGGTTGAACTTCTATCACCCTCTGAGATTAAGTCTGCCATATAATCTCAGACAGGGACCAACAGGGCTGTCCCTATAAATATATTATTAAGTACTGAAACACATCCTTTTAAAACATGAACATATTTGTGAAAACACAAGAAGTGATTAAGACGCAACTCCCCTGGAAGCTGTGACTCTATACCAAGATGCTCCAGAAGGCATCCTCTTCCCCTCGATATGTTTATTGCTAAACACAGCAGGGGAAATGAATTTGAGGTTTTAATTTTCTCTTACTTCACAACAGTTCCTTAAAAACATAGAAAAGAAAATCAGTATCACTTAATGGTGTACTGTAAATGGAAAAATCCCAAGAAATGGGGGAAAGGGTACTTTAGAAGAATCTTTAGACTGGCAGGATGGGTTTCAGTGCTTTATAATGTCAGGTTAATGACTACAGTCTACAACTTACATTTTAGGAAGAACTCCTCTAGTTTCAGAGAGAAGGCAGAAATGATGTAACTCATGGAGATTTCCTGATAATTAGGCAAAGTTACTGTGCTCTGAAATGAGAAGACCTGTGATGTAGAACAGGACTCCATTTTGTACCCTTACTGATTCCTCACACAAAACAGTGTGATTAAAGTCAGCTTACTCTATGAAGCTCCACACCAAAATACCGAACCAGATTGGAATGTTTGATGCCTTCAAATATTTTCAGCTCATCTGCAGTTTCCTTGATAGTTTTATGGTCATTAGGTTGAAATCGAATCTGTAAAAGAAAAATTGTTCCCAACAGTCAAACAGGAAACAAGCATCTTAAGTAGTAAAGGCTGTAAAGCCAACTACTGACACGTCCACTGTGCAGGCCTGGACCGTGGTTAATACAACTACAACTTTACTTCCAGATTTCCTTTCTTGTGCTGTTTCAAGTGAACTAAACACACTTGTTTTGCTGTCAACTGTGATGTAAATTACCAAAAGTATTAAACATTTAGTAAGCAATCACTGTGCCTCAGTTCTGGGAAACACTGTGATTAAAATGTGATTCTGCACTTTAAAAGTTCATAGCTTATTTTAGATTCCACATATAACTAAGACCATGCAGTTTCTGTGCCTGTCTTTAATATTTTACTTTATCAGTCATCTAGATTCATCCATTGTGCTGAAGAGATTAGTAATACTGCATGTATCTCAAAACTGTTGCAAGTAAATTTCAAATTATGAGCAGTGAGGTGATGAATATGGTAACTAGCTGAACAGCTAACTGTACTACTGCCACCTATCAAAACATCAAATTGTAGTGATGGCTAACCTAGTAGACACTGAGTGAACAAAGTGCAACTTGAAACCCACTTATTGGAAGGTGTCAGTATAGCAATTTGTTTAATACTGAGGTTTTAGTTTAGAAAAAAACCAACTCAGACATTAGTATGTTTTGTCTTAAAAACACAGTAATGTGTGCTACAGGTTCATGACCACTGTCGTACTGAATCCCATAAGCATATAAAATTATGATATGTCAATTAAAAATAAAAACGATGTCCAGGCCTTGCAGTGCATCCCTATAATCCCACCATTCGGGAGGCTGAGGCAGGACAATCTCAAGTTTGAGGCTAGCCTACACTACATAGTGAGGTCAAGGCTGGCAAAAGTCGAAGTGAGCATATAAATAATGAAAGTTAAAAAAAGGAGGAAGGACATTTGCAACCATGTTGGAGTAAGGACATAAAGAGAGGAAGCATAATGGCTCAACATGAAAAAAGAATAAGCACTGCCAATGCTCAGAAAAAAACAAAGAGGAGCCGGGCGTGGTGGCGCACACCTATAATCCCAGCACTCGGGAGGCTGAGGCAGGAGGATTGGTGCGAGTTTGAGACCAGCCTGGGCTACAAAAGTGAGCTCAAGACCAGCCTGAACTACACAGTGAGACCCTGTCTCAAAAAGACAAAAAAAAAAAAAAAAAAAAAAAAAAAAAAAAAAAAAAAAAAAAAGACCAAAGAGGCTGGGAACCCTGAGAATAAAAAACAGCTCACCTCACTCATGCCTACCTCTAAAGCCACACCACATAGTGGTTTCCTCCACCCCACCCTCCAGCAGCTATGGTAATGCAGGTCACCTGTGCAGTGCATCACAAAGCTCACTCATTTCCTAGAATGTGCTGCTGTCCGAGTCCTCCCTCAGACCTTGCTCTGCCACCCTCTGTAACAGGTTCTCCTACACCTATGCCTCTTACCCTCCTCACTGGAACTGTTAACATGTTCACTTGCTAGTGTCACTTCAGGACTGCTAGGTTGGTCCTGTTTGATTTCCAGCATATAAGACTTGGGCCTGGACAGTACTAGAGCCAGGAATGTGTACTACTGTTATCCTCAATCTCTGTGACCTGAAGTCATTTGCTGCAAACACTGAGCCAGTAGGCTGACTCACCTCCTTCATGGCCATCAGCTCTCCAGTGTCAACACTGATGCAGGTGTAGACCTTCCCATATTGTCCTTCCCCTGTAAACAACACCAATAGGCCATACTCCAGTCAGATCAGTTAGGTTAAAACTCACAATACTAGCCATTAATTTTGGGTGCCTATGTTACACCTGAGTATATTTACAGTCTATTACTGTAAGGCCCAGAACAATTCTAAATAATTACTAATAACTGAAGTCTCACACATGTCTATCACTTTCTATTATTTGTAAACACTATAAGTAGAGGAAAAATTGACTTTGTAAAGTCCCAGAAGAGTATGAGGACAAGTGACTTAGGCACATTTTGAGCAAAAACCTCATGCTGCTTGAGATGGTCTGGGCTGAGGCTGAGGCTGGGGCTGGGGCTGAGGCTGGGATCAGGGCTGGAGCTGAAGGCAGCAGGATTACTTCTGGACCCCATTTACCTCACTGCTACAGGACCAGGAGTGGAGGGACATATAATATCTAATGCCCTGAGTCTGGGAGATTAAGACAATGGGATGAACAGCTAAACAGGTTGAGAATAACAATTAACATGGGTAAAGTACTTGATTATTCTCAGGGTTTTCTGTCTTGAATAGTTCTTCGGAAGCTCTAGTTTCCTGACACCCACAGAGTCCCCTTTCCCTACTATTTACCCCCTTGCACCCAAATATTTTGTTGTTGTTGATATAGGGTCTTGATGCGCAGTTGAGACTCATACAGATCCTCTTGTCTCAGTCTCCCCATTCCTGGGATTATAAACATGCATCACCACATCCCTTGTGTTGGGGAGATAGCTTGGCAGCCTAAGCACCGCTCAGCAAATGCAAGGACATAAGTTACCCTGGACACATTGTGCCAGCCCCAAAACCCAGGCATGGTGGTGCACACTTATAATCCCAGAGCTGGGGAGACTGAGATAGGAGGATCACTCCAAATCTGCTTCTTTACTTTTTCTTTTGTGGGACTGGGGCTTAAACTTATGACCTTGCACTTGCCAGGCAGGCGCTTGTGCCAGGAGCTATCTCCCCAGCTCCCTGATCACTCTAAATCTGGATTGTGAAGCAAGATCCTATATCGAATAAATAAATAAAAATTGTAAAATGTATTTAAGTAGAGAAGGATCTGAGATACCATATAATCTGCCAGTAATTATTTTACAGGAAGCAGTTTCACAAAGAAATGAATTAATTAGACAGCATTTCAGAAAAAAAAAGATTGTCCTATTCTGATTTGTATTCACTTTCTTGTTGATATAGAGGAAAACAAATGGGTAAACTTTCAGTAGTTCTCTAATGGAAACTTCTGAAATTATTGAGCAAAGCTATTCAATTTGATGAACTATGTAAATTTCATGTTTACTGTTCTTACCCCATACTACGGAAATTGAGCAAGACAAAGACCTCTTTCTGAAAAGACATGATGTGTATTTCCTATATCTGTATGAAGATGACAAACGGTACAGATGTAACCTAAAGAAGCACAGAAAACACTTGCTTTTTTCTAACATCAACTATATTCATGCCTCAGTCCTCAGTTTCCTTACCAATTTTGTTTCCTCTTTGCCATTTGAAGGTCACCTTCCTCAAGCCAACGTGCATGACATTATCATAGGACTTAGGTGTATCACAAACTTGACCAATGATATTCTTTCTCCGCATTTCTCGGTATCTCTCTTCTTCGAACAATCGGATTGACTTCTGGATAGTTTCTATGGGTCCTTGTTTACAAGCAGTATCTACAGAGAGAGCCTCAAACTCATCAGTAAGAGACACAGTTACCAAGAATAATGAGAACAGAGCAGTCTACACACACTCTGTTAAAACAAGGCTTACCACTGTCTACTCACATCAACAGGTAAATTAACAGCTCTTCCATGAGGTCTGGCACATGTCCCACCCTCACTATATAGTGCTGACCTAAACCCCTAGTGTGGCAGCCAACCCCCATCCCTACCTGTGGGTCAGGACTGGGGCTAAGCTACCACAGCAACTTCTACGGCCTCTAATTTCTGCTCTTCCCAGCTAATTCTCATGCTGGTCAGCATTATCTTACCACACAAGAAATCTAAGCATGCTACTTTCTTGAAGTTTCAGATCTCCACTGCTTACTAACCCAAAATCCAAATTCTTATTTTGAGTTTGAGGTCAAAGAGAATTTGGAATCTAGATATTTTTATTTTTTCTAAAGCCAGTCCTCTTATTTTCTGCTACCACAGGCTCTATCTAGCAGACCAGTCAGACTGGATGATTTAGGGAGCACAGCAAACTGTCTCACACATAGGACTGCTGACATTTTCCCCTCTGCCTAAAATATCTTCTCACCACAGCAACCACAGATAAAAGTTCACTGGGCTTAGGTGTAATAGGCACTTCTCATGAAACAGAATGGAGTTTTCTTTTCATAGAAGAGGACAAAGGTTCTCGAATCAGAATGCCTGGAGTGATTATGTTTTAGGTGCTTGCTGATGGGAAAACTAACTGACTTTATACATTAAATACCCAATCTATTAGTTGACTTTAAATTTGTGAAATGAAGGTAGTAATGCTGAATTCAGGCCTGGTGCTTGGAACATGGGAAGAGTCATTATATATTTAGTCATTGTCATTATCCCTTATCTTCTCACCAGTGTCTACATCACTATTTCCCCAACTTATTTTACAATGACTTGAGATATTCTTACACACAGAGCTATGTGTCTAAAATGAGTTTTGTGAGAGATGATTCCCCTTTCTATATCCAACTCTGATTCTATCCTGTGCTTTTTATTTATTTTATTTTCTTGCTGAGGTAACTACATACCTTGAGGTAGTTTACTTCACACATAGCACTGCCAGACAGCCACCACCCACGTGGCATGGTTCTTGCCATCACTGTCACTGCTGCAGTGCTGGGAGGAGGGCGGTCTCCCCCTTGCACACTTGATAGTTCTGTCCAGGGTAGCTAAAGTGCACTGCCTGGTTGATATGCATTGATAGAGCCCTAGGACCACCTAGCTGATGGCTCCTGTGCTGCCCAAGGGCCAACCTTCTGCGGGGAGCTCGAGCCTGGTAAATTAATAAATTAATCTCATTGAGCCCCTGGCTACCTATGCTCTGGTATTCAGGATTCCATTTCAGGCACACCTTTCATCATGACTGTGAGGAAGTCATGGAGCCAGAATATCCCATGCTTTTTAATGACTGATCACATGCACTAAACTTTCACCACCCACTAATAGTCTTGACTCCTCCTCATTTGAAGCCACTGGTTTATACACATTTGTATGACTGCACTTCTCACTTCCAAAGTGCCTGTTCTGCATCCTAATGAATGACTGAAATGCTTCAATCTTCTATCAAAGATATATTTGAAAACCTGAATAACAGTAAGATTAACTTGAAATGAAATTTTCAGAGTTACATTTTAGTTTTTTTAAAACTACAATCATTTTATTTTATTTTTTTATATATCATCAGTTTATTATAAAAAAGGACATGGAAATTATTTACACCATGAAAAACTGCACAACTTCAGTGGTATGGGCAGCATTATGTGATGCCATTTCAACAGTGATTGCTTCACTCTACATATTTTCCAAGAATGTCACCATCTCTAAGTAAGAAATAATCCTTGTCGTCTAGAACTACTTTGGTGCCTCCATATCCTGGAGGAACTTGATCTCCAACTTTCACACTAACTGGATGGATCTCTTCATCCTTTCCCTTAGAGCTGGACCCTATAGCTACCATAGCTGCCTGCAGTACTTTACCTTGAGATTTTTCTGGAAGCATAATGCCTCCTTTGGTGACAGTTTTGGCTATGCTCCTTTCAACCAATACACTGTCAAACAGGAGAAACTTCCAAAATGCCTGTCCTGCCATGGCTCCTATCCCGCAGTGCACATACTCTGCCACCTCGACGAAGAGAAACCCGCACTCTGGCCCTAGAATGTGGAAAGGCTGCACCATGTACAGGCACACTCACTCCCACCTGACCATGCCACCAGCCACAAAACAGCAAGCATTTCAAAACATAGATCCTAGTTCATTTCCTTTACCTAAATAAAGTAAGTGTGCTCTTTCTAGGATAAGCTTTTCACAACTATGAGGCTATAGACTTTACTGTCAAGTATTTCTGGGAAAAGCTTTTTGTTGTTAAGCTAAGTTTTTCTCAAGACTTCTTAGTCTTTAACCTATCAGTATATATACTAACTCCCCCAAGAGGAACAGCATTCTGGTGATTTCACAGTATTTGCTTTAGTAAGAATGGCAAAAACCTAGTATTGAGAAACTACCATCATGAGTGAGTCATAGAAGGACTATGTCTTTACCACTAGGATCAAGTCCAGGAAGTCTCTCCCACCTGAACCCTCGACATACACCTGAGCTACGAGTAGGCCTGTCTACGGCTGCAACAAAGCTGTTTTTTTGCTGCCATTCTCTTTTAGACTTCCCGTTAAACCAGCGATTCTCAACCTGTGGGTCACAACCAGCAGGGGTCAAATGACCAAAACACAAGGGGTCGCCTAAAGCCATCAGAAAACGTTATTTATTTGGAATTACAGTTTTGAAGTAGCCACCAAAATTATTTTTGGTTTGGGGTCACCGCAACATGAGGAACTGTATTGTGGGGTCACGGTGTTAGAAAGGTTGAGAACCACTGTGTTAGACCAATACCTATTATTTACAATGAAGTGCTGGACTGGTGTTCCGTTCCCCAACATTGATCTCTAGTTCAGGCTAGTAGAACAATCTACCTTTACAGTGTCTTATCTAAGCCTCATCCTTCTACTAAACAAACACTTAGCCACTTAGGAGCCTTCAGAGATTGCATACTACTTCTGGGCAAGGGTTTAGACCATTGAAGATACCTCTGATCAGGCCATCTTTCATTCTAATTTCACTCACATTTATATCCACATCTACTAGTCCCACCAAGAGACCATTATCTAGTCACCAGGCTTCATCTTGTGAAATTCTCCTGAGCTCTCTGGCCTTCAGGGACAAATACTCTTCTAAATCATGATACAAGAGTCAAAGGACTACTGTGAAGGAAAAAGCTCTGAGCGTGAAGAAAGAAATATGGTCTAGTTCGAGTTCTGTCATTTACAATCATAGCCAATTATTTGACCTTTTAGAACCTGTTATTACTTAAGAAAAAGGTCAGTTCTCCTTGCTGCTCAAGATTACTATAACCAAAAAATCAATAATGGTATTCTGTATTCATTCTTTGGTTAGTATTCATTGATCACCTACTGTGTACCATGTTCTTGCTTCTAATTAATATAAAAAACGTTTACTTATTTCAAAATATTTATTAAAGAATTATATCAAGCTTAGGAACATATCAATAAAACAATTTCTGTTAGAAAAGCAGCAAATGCCCACAAATAAACTATATGATAGGAACTGATGTTAGAGGTATAAATGTGATCACAAAATATTAATGTAGAATATCTAATAATTCCAAAACTAAAACAAATTTTAACTGGAACTGGTCATGTTATACTTAATGCTTAAATATTTTTAAGTTCAACGTCCTTTCTCTTACCTTTGGTTTGGCTAATAAGTGTCCGAAGTTCCCAACTTCTTCGTGTTGACCCACTTGTATCACCCCTGGGATATGCTGGTTCTGCAGGAAGTATTTTTTTCACACACATTAAGATTTATAGAACAAACATTCTTGAGAACAAGACTGAAACGATGAATGGTATTAGTTACCATCAACCTCTCCTTTCTGGTGACTTCTTCCTGTTTGATGTGTTCCTACAGTAAATTCTATAAAATGGGTAAATTAAAAGATCATTATAGGATTTTTTACTAGTACATTAAACTTTCCAGAAGTAACATGGTGGTGCACGCCTGTAATCTCAGCACTTGGGAGGCTGAGGCTGGAGGATCCGTGTGAGTTCGAGACCAGCCTGGGCTACAAAAGTGAGCTCAAGGCCAGCCTGATCTGCATAGCGAGATCCTGTATCAAAAAAGACAAAAAAAAAAAAAAAAAAAGAAGTAACAGATAACTCTCCACTATGCAACCACTGCACTCCTGTGGACCTCATTAAAAGGTTAGTTTTATGAGTCTCCACCTTGTTACTATTGGAACAAGGGAAGGGCTCCCCAGCAGAAACTCCAAGAGCTGTATCAGAATACAACTTCACAGTGTGTGACCAACACACACAGTATTACTTTTGCATTTTTAAAACGAGTAAGAGTACTTAACAATTAAAATACTAAGAATTTTTAAAAAGCCAACAGAAGTAGATCTAAAATATGCAGACAGTTAAAAGACATCTACTTAAAAAACTAAAAAGTTTGCTTCTTCTCCTTCCTTCTTTTTAAAGGTATTAGTAACAGAAATGGAAGACTAAAACATGTGACAAAGCTGGGAGAATACAGGTAATAACACTCACCCTCACGCTCTTCCGTGGGGCTTGAGTGACGACTCAGGGATCTAAACTGCAACTCAGCAGCTATAGAAGCCAATCGGTCATTCTCAGGAACACTGGAACCCCTGTTTTAATATTTTTAACAGTTAAACTGTCAATTCAATGAAACTCAAAATGAAAGATCTGTGAGATTCTTCTAGAGCTCTGATACTCAACTGGAGTCAGTGCTGCCACCCAGGGACAGTAGCAATGCATGGAGACATGGCCAGCAGGGTGCACTTTGCATCCAGCAAACAGTGGACAATGCACAGGGCAGCCCCACAAGAACTGTCACTCTAATAAACAGTGGTGCCATTGAGGAGGCCATTAGCATTTTTCATTGTCAACGTTCCACACCTTGCATGTTAGCCTCATAGTACCTGACTGCAGAGTACTATACCTTATTTTACATAAACAACAGAAATAAAACAAGCCCTATTTACTTAAGCATAAGTGGCATACATAGAAAGTTCCATAATTTAAGCCCAGGATAGATAAAAATGCATTAGCCAAATGTGACTAATATTTAAGGTTATCATAAAGTTATATTTATGTACTTAATTATACTGAAAGTACTAAAATTGTGACATAGCTCCAACACAGTCCAAATCTTGAGGTAACAGAAAAAAAGGGAATAATTAATGATTTCTCAAGCAGTAGCCAAGCAAAAGTACAAAAGAGCAGGAAACTTAAAATATTAAAGAACAAAGTTAATTAGCTGCTTTTCCAGAATAAAGTTAAATGCTCAGCCACCAGATAAACCCACGAGTAAAAATTAGGGTTAAGCAAAGGGAAGTGTTAAGCTGCAATTCTAGTAATCCAAAACCTCCAAACACAGCATTAGCTTATTAAAACATTACTGGATATATTTTTAGCAAATAATGTAATGAAGTATGGTAGCATTTATGCTCTATTTTATTAAACTGAACACAATTAAACTTCTACCTATTAGGCTGAAAGCAACACAATGTACTGTATTGAACAAATTATGAAATATATACTATTTTTATATATGTAGCTCTAAGCCCTCAAATCTTGTACAAGTACTTGATAAATCTGAAAAAAGAGTAACCTTTTGACTCTTTCATGGTAAAAGCATTGAATTTTTTTTTTCTGTATTTTAGGGAAGGGTCTACAGGGTGTTCAGGGTCTCACTACTAGATTGTACTTTTAGTGACTGTCTATTCACAGCCTCCCACCACCTGGGATTACAGGCGTGCACCACCATACCCAGTCTCAATTACAATCTCAGTGTACCGCGGGGGTGGGCATGGTAGGCCTGGGGATCAAACCCCCACCCCTGTACCTGCTTGCAGAAGCTCTAATCTACTGAGCTATTTGGTCAGCCCTTAAAACTACTGATGTTGAAGAGAAAAAATATAAGCAATGCAAGTGATTCAACATTTCTCGTCAAGTCTATGTTCTTCAGAGATTGTTCCCAGGGTAAAAGGTACGAACACACACTTACAAAAGTAGTACATTCGTGGATGTTTAACATCTAGCTGCAAGAAGGGATGAGAGGGTGCAGATTTCAGTGGTACAATAACCAGTTTGTAAAATAACAAACTGCTCTTGTGCCCTCAACTGAGAGCTAGCTCCAGAAAGCCCATGATACAAAAATGTTTTCATGAAGAGAAATAAGAGAATTAAAGCCAAGAATAGATATTTCCTAGTTAAATAAATTTAGGCCAACTCTAATAAAGCACATTAAATCTGTGTCTCTAAGATAAGGCTCCACATTGGGCTGACCTGACACAAGGTATCACTGTTACTCCAAGGCAGGCACAGAGAGCACACTGTGGACTGACACCAGAAGTCACTCATGTTGTTCTGAAAGCACAATGGCTGGCAAGCCCACAGTCACAATGAAACTTAATTTCTGGGATACAAATAGTAAACTTCAGCAGCAGTGAACTCACACGGTACACTCCCTCTGCTCACTATGGATATGAGCCTCTAAGCACAAGAGCTGAGTGCAGGAATTCTCATAACCATCCCCACCTAGGAAAGTGGTGATGAGCCCAGTGTATGTGCTGTACTAGGCTATTTGGATCACTGACAGCTCTAAAAGGTTCATCATCACTGCCCTAGGACATCTTTATGTGGCTTTGTTCTTCTCTACCCAGTCACATATACAATGTCACATAAACTTTGTTCTTTTGTAAAATAATAATTTTTAGACAGCAGACTGCACTGCTATTAAAAGCCCTAGCCATCAAGCACTGTCCAAGTGTAACACAAATATTCAAGAAATGCTTTTCATAACATGTTGGAAAACTACTTACACAAAGCCTAAGACTGAATGAGTGCAAAGGCCAACCATAGGTGCTTAGCTCCTGTACTACATGTTAAACACTTTAGCCTTTCCAGTTCTGGATGACCTCAGGAACATGTGTACAACACATGTGAGACTAAGCATCACAGTCGAGCTAACGCTTTCAACTCTTCTGTGCTCATGCTTAATTTACTTCCCTTGACTGTGTACTGCATTTATAAAAAAGGAATAATCTCAGTAGCACCCACAGGAATATGGAAGCTTACATGAAAATAAATCACTAAACATGAAATAAATCCCCCCCCCCAAAAAAAATCCCAGAAAAGGTAAGTGGGAATCTAGTTCAATATTAATTGTTAATTTTTATTTTGGTTCAATGTTAATTGTTAATTTTTATCAGATGACTGCATAAAGCAATGAATACTTCAATATTTATAGATATCAATAAAAGTTAGAAATATTTTATGAGTAAAAATACTGAAAATGTTTGACATTTTAGCTGTTATTAAAGTAAATCTAAAACCACTTTAGTCTTTAATTTTTATTTATTTATTTTTTCTTGTTTCAGAACATTTATCCATTCACTCATTTTTTTATGGCCGGCTCAGCCCGCCCCGATGGCAGGGCTGGCACAGCATGTGGTGCCGGGGATCGAACCGCGGTCCCTGAAGCCGCCCAAGCTTTTCCAGGCAGGCGCTTTAGACCACTGAGCCATCCCGCCGGGCCGAAAAACCACTTTAGTCTTTAAAGCTATCAATAACCTTCCTGCCAACTATTATACTAGTGCACTATATTATCCTATGCACTAAACAGAGCCTTGAGTTGTCATAATTTCATCTTTTGTGATCCAATTACATCTAATCCAAATACTTTTTTTGCACATCATCTTACTTTTTGGAAGATGAGACTCCTCAAGATCAAACTCTGAGTTTGATCTACTCAAACACAGAGCACAATTAAAAGAAACCAAAGATTCCTTCTCCATTAAGTAAATGTGAATTTGATTTAAAAAAAAAAATCCTCTGGTAAAAAGTAAGTAGAATGCAAAAAAGCCTTAAGTCCCTCACTACAAAAGACTTTCTGCATGAGACTTAAATTTTCTGTAGCTTCTCAAATGTCTTAACAGTTCTCTTTAGTAGTTATCTATTTCCAGATGATACACCAATCCCAGGAACTTAACTTTCTACTTTCATATAACTACTTCTAATCCACAGTGTTGGTTTTTTTTATTTTATTTTATTTATTTATTTTTTCTTGTTTCAGAACTTTCGTTTGTTTATTTTTATGGCCGGCTCAGCCTGCCCTCAGGGCAGGGCTGGCGCAGCATGCGATGCCAGGGATTAAACCACCGTCCCTGCAGCCGCCTAAGCTTTCCTAAGCAGGCACCTTGGACCACTGAGCCATCCTGCTGGGCCCATCCACAGTGTTTTAAGATTAGGAAATTAGGTTAGAAACTGACCCTCCTTAAAAAAATAAAAAACAAAAAAACATAACAGCATCAAGATACCACCTCTGGCTTGGTGTCACCTTTCTTCCTATGGCACTTCAGGTTCTTCCCTCTGATACTCTTTCTACAGAGCTACCACTACTAGCAGAGTCTTGGATCACTCTGGCTAATACCAGATCTGAAAAACTACTAACACCAGACAAATAACAGTCTGCTAGTGTTGGCTGGTGCCAGAGCCAGGGGCTGTGACAACCCTACAAAGCCCTCAGAATCACTCACATATCAGATGAAAGAAGCCCAGCTCTCCCCTGTTAAGGTCCCCATAGACAGGCTGGAGGGGTGGCAAGGAGGCATGACACTGGGGAAATGAGACTACCTGGTATCAGGGGCAGTGCTGATAGGTTTGAGTGGCACAGCGTCACCACCAAAAGGGCCTGGGCGACTGGTGGTGGCGGAGGCAGAGGCAGCAGCAGTAGTAGCAACAGCAGTAGCAGCAGCAGGGCTGCTGTGGCTCCGCGTGTCCGAGGGCACGCTCCGAGTGCTAAGACAAGAAGAAAAGCTTCAGGAACACTGGTGAGAAAAGGGCACAGACTCACAAATGGCTTCCAATTAAAAATAAAATATGATAAGGAAGTGAAAATATATAAAAACAAAATATAATTCTCTGAGATGCACATTTAGACATGACAAAAACAAAACAAAAAAAAACAACAAAAAACAAAACCAAAACTAATTTCAAAGGTTTTTAAAAAATAACTGTGGTTCCTACCTAGCAAATCCTATCAAAGGGAGAGGATGCAGAATCCTCACTACCTCAAGATGCAGAAATGCCACCACATTCAAGGAAATCATTGTGAATATACTCATTTTTTAACTCACTTCAGTGTTTCACTCATAAGCCAGGAATAAAAAGGTCATTCCAACTCTTCATTTTCAGAATACTAAGTATTGTTTTATAAATGTTTACTGTGCTGTGCACACATAAATCTATCTTCCTAAGTTAATTTTTCAAAGAAAGTAAGGGAAAGATAACTTCAAAGCTGGAAAGTGTTTAGTAGTTCAAGGTTATGAAGAAGCTGAGAGTTATCATGAAAGGTACAGTTCTGTTTTAAATTTGCCTTTTTTTCTTTTGCAATGAAAGCATTGTTAGGTCTTCAAGATAATGCAGACAAGGGTTTTTAAAGGCATATGAACAAGAGAAAACACATTCAGCTCTCAGAGCAGGCAGTCAGTTGTTTCAAGAGCGTCAGCAAGCATATTGAGAGAAATCCATAAGCCAAAGGACGGGAGGAGGAGCACCAAATACCTGAATCCCTCTGGAGTTGGAATAATTAGATGTGGGTTAGGAGGGTCACTATGGCATCGAGGTACCTTCACAGGACGGGGGCTGTTCCGATGAATGGCTGCCAGTGAAAATGGCAACAAAGGCAACTTGTTAAAGTGGTTGATAGAAAACTGTCATTAAATGTAAACCAAGAATTGCTTCATTTTGCCATTGATCAAAATAACCAAGAAAAAAATTCAACCAAAGATATGAATAAGAAAAATGCCACTTTTAATAGATACTGTATTGTGCCACACAATCAACCTTTTCTCCACCTAGAACATTTTTTAAAACCTGGAGTGAACTATATATAATATGTGCTAAGCAAATGAACCCATGAACCCATTTTAGAGATTTTGGTCTTGTAGCCATTTCAGTAGGTCCTATACTGGGATCATTTTCTGATACACACAGTTTTATCCAATTCCTTTAAGCCGAACCAGGTGGAGAGGATACTTTAATTTAACTGCATGGTACCTCCCCAACCCACCATATGTTTTGTTTTTTTCTTTTAAATGTTCTAGCAAACTCTTTTTTTTTTTTTTTTGTCTTTTTGAGACAGGGTCCCGCTATGCAGTTGAGGCTGGCCTTTGAGCTCACTTTTGTAGCCCAGGCTGGTCTCGAACTCACACCAATCCTCCTGCCTCAGCCTTCCCAGTGCTGGGATTACAGGTGTGAGCCACCACACCTGGCTATTCTAGCAAACTCTTAAGTGAAATTTAATACAGTGATCTTACCTACTGCTAAAAATTTCACTTTCCTCATAACTAATTGCAAATAGTAATGGACATGTTATATTTTGTCCAGTTCTAACATGTTTTTCTTTTATATTTATAACTATCTGTCTTAAATCTTCCTTAGGTTTTTAAAGTTTATGTTGTACTTTCTTGTCACATTAAAAATTTTAAGGGCTAGGGAGATAGCTCCATGGCACAGGTGCCTGCCTTGCACGTGCAAGGTTGTGAGTTCGAACCCCAGTCCCAAAAAAAAAAAAAAAAAAAAAAAATCAGCTCACTAACATCTTATTGTAAATGAAAACTTTTTATTCATGGTTTTGTTTCCTTTTAATAACATTGCACTTGAGACAAATAAGTACTAAAATTACACCTGAAGTTGTCCAGCAAAACTTGCAAAGCAAAAATCAAAGTCAGGAAATACGTGTCTCTGGTGCATTTTCTCAATAGTAAAAAGAACAAAAATGAGGACAGCATCACTGATTCAGCAAAGATACTGGAATTAGTTAAAAATTACTACAGGGCCAGGTGTGGTGGTGCATGCCTGTAATCTCAGCACTCAAGCAGCTGAGGTAGGAGGATTGCTATGAGTTCAAGGCCAAGCCTGGGCTACATAGTGAGCTTAAGGCCAGCCTGAACTATATGAAAACCTGTCTCGAAAAGGAAAAAAAAGAAAGGAAAGGAAAGGAAAGGAAAGGAAAGGAAAGGAAAGGAAGGAACAAGGAAAGATTAACAAAAAATTTATTGTGAAGCTACAAAGACATTCAATTAACAAAACTAAACACATCCAAATTTAATATTCTTTATGTATGAAACAATATATTTTAAGAGTATGTGTTTAATGCAGCAAAACTAACATTTCATTGAGGAAAAAAATCTAAATGGCCTACAAACAAAACAAATTTCACTAGTGTTGAACACTTACTAGAGAGACGTTGTTCATGTCCATGACAAATCAAATCCCATAAAGAATGTTAGAAAGAATTATAATTCATCAATAATGGTGACAATGTGCCCAGTGTAAAGAACTAAGCAGATCTATATCTGCTGATGTGGAAATTTCTCCAACTATCAGATTAAAAGATTAACAACCCATGGAACCCAATTTTTGTACAGTAAGTGGCAGAAAAACCTTATATATGCTTGTATGGTTATAGAGCACAGGGAATGGTAGGAGAGAATGTATTTGTTATGTGGATAAACAGAAAACACAGAAAGCTACATACCAGGCTATTATTAGTAGTGTTTAGAGCAGAAGGAAATGAATTAAGCAATAATAAAAACTCTTTTAAGAAAACCACGTAAAATAAAAATATTATCCCAATTGTGTATGAGATACTGGCATTTCCAAAATGTTACTACTATTCCTCATTAGCCCTTTACAAGGAAGGCTACATGATGTTAGGTCACTTGCTGAGGTCCCTTGCTGTCAGACAATCTGACTCGAGTTCAAGTCAACCACCCTACAGTGGTAGAGGGAGCAAAGGACATCATCATCATCATCCTACAAAGCACTATTAAGTGTCACACAAGTGGTTTGGAGTGATAGGCATATCAACGCTAACTCAAATATTACATGTGCTTACCTTTGGATTATGAGAATGTAGGTATCTTTATTTTTCTATATAGAAAGACTTCCTACATGTACTTTTTTTTTTATAAAGAATATTGTAAATTTAAAAGGTTTTATGTAATAAAACATTTTAACAGCAATTTTTACAGAACTACTAATCATATATTCTTAGAAAAATATTTCAAGAGGTCAAAAAAAATCAACTTACTTACAATAGACTTAAGCAAAAGTTTGGAAAAAACATAACGGGCTTTGCATAAATGCTCAAATGGCTTTACAATAACTTTCTTTTTCCTAACAGCTTTGACAGAAAGTCTGTATAAACTGAGTGATTTTTAAAGTTAAAAACACCCAGTGATTAAAATGTGTTTTAGTACTAAATTTTCTGTAGCTAGCAGGTATCCTTTAAGAAATATAATCGGTGTTCAATAAATTCACCATTTATGAATTATTTCTTGTGACTTAAATTGTATAGTTTTTTTTTTTTTTTTTTGTCTTTTTGAGACAGGGTCTCACTGTGCAGTTCAGGCTGGCCTTGAGCTCACTTTTGTAGCCCAGGCTGGTCTTGAACTCACACTGATCCTCCTGCCTCAGCCTCCCAAGTGCTGGGACCACAGGTGTGCACCACCACGCCCGGCATTAAATTATATAGTATTTCTAAGTTTTCTCTTTATTCTTTTGACAGTGCTAGTAACTAAACTGAGATCTCACACATGCTTGGCATGCACTCTACCACTGAGCTATATCCCTAGCACTTAACTTTTATTTTTGAGTGCTCATTACATATAAAAGAAATTTCATCTACAAACTATGTCAAAAATGGCATAAGACATAGCTTTTTCTTGACATTTGGTTTTTAAAGCTTGAACATATACTTTTAAAACTATATTTACTGTAACAGAAACCTATAATTAAAACAATGGATATGTATATTTGTGTATGCTTGTTAAATAATTGGGTTATCTAAAAAGTAAAACCAAATCAGAATTTACTACAAGGAGTGGGAAAATGGGTATACAAAAACCGTGGAGAAAATGAGTCTCCCTCTCCTCTTCAAGACGTAAGAAGATGTAGAAAAATGAGCAGCACAGGTGCCTGCTAATGCCTGCCAAACACTTACCTCTTTATAAGTAAAGGTTTCAAGAGAGAAAGTAGAACGGTGGTGCTGATACAGAGGTGGGGAACCTCATAATTTAACCTTGCTGGTTAATCATGAAATATCTTACGGCATTTTAATCTTTTAGCCTATTTTAAAAAGACTGCATACAACATTTCTGTCACTTTCACTGTCATTTCTCTGTGTACTCTTAAAATATCTGCTCTGCCACCATAAATGACAGCAATTAAAAGATGATTTGTTCATCCAAACCAGTATGTTTCAGGAGAAATGCTGTAACAGCTGGTCTTACCAAGGTACAAACCTGTAACAGGACTGTGTGGCTTTCCTATGACATGACCAATGCACTCATTCATCAAGGCTTGTAAACTCTAGAAATGAAAAGAAAATGGCAAAGGAAAACAGAAAAAGTGAATACTCTTAATTACTGAAGTAGCACATGTTAAGTTTTTAATTGTAATTTAAAGATAGAAGTATATATATATATATATATATATATATATATAATAAATTATACATAATTTAATTTTTTTTTTTTTTTTTGCTTTTTTTTTTTGTCTTTTTGAGACAGGGTCTCACTATGCAGTTCAGGCTGGCCTTGAGCTCACTTTTGTAGCCCAGGCTGGTCTCAAACTCACACTGATCCTCCTGCCTCAGCCTCCCGAGTGCTGGGATTACAGGCGTGCGCCACCACGCCCGGCATATACATAATTTAAAATGTAACATAAAATTCTGTTTTCATAAAGAAAAAATAGTCATCAATCTCTGATAATATAATGATATACATAAGCAAAGGCCTTTTCATATAATCATCTTTACTTCTGGGAAAATAAAAATGAGTGAATTTACCTCTTGCCTTTCACATTTCATGGAACTTATCAAAATAGTAATAATACTAATAACAGTAGCATTATGAACTCAAATGATAGACAGTTAAGGGCCAGGGTTTACAAACAACTAGATACTGACTTAGTCAGCTGAACACTACTGTTACAGAGAGCATTAGAGACCTCATGACGCTACCAAGTGTGCTTTACCTTTTCAACATCACTAATGTAATTACATAAAATATTTAAGAATCACTATGATTTATTTAAAATTATATAATCAGAGAATAAAAATGATCAATTTGTTTATCTTTTAACGAGAAAAAGACTTCCAAATATTCCATACCAAGAAGTCATCTTCCGGTAGTGCTGAAATAAAGGCAGGTTCAATGGCTTGTAAAAAATCAAATCCTTGAGTTGCCCACCTGTTACATAAAAATATTTGATAATTACAAAACAACCAAGAAAATGCTATAGCACAAAACTATATAATACTGAAGATAATATAATTAGAAAATTACCATATTATATAGGAGAAAAATATCTTTTTTGCTTTAAATAAATGTCTGGGTTGAAGTAAGTTACAGTGTAGACTTTTGGGGTAAAACACAAAATGATTTTTAAAAGATTTTTTTACTTTGAGATGAATACAAAACATGGAAAACATTGAAGATGGATATCCACATACACTTCAACATTTATAAGCTATGTAAGAATATCTTCCTACTTTTAATCCTAATTGTAGCGAACTGTGCTTCTCTAACTTTAAAATGGTATTAAAGTATCCTGTTATGTCCTTCAAGAATGAAATACAGAGTATCCCGTTAAGTTTTCAGTTGTAATACCTTATAATCATGTTTAATATTGGGAGTGGGGGCACATGTCACAGCATTCTGGAGGCTGAGGGAATAGGATTGTCATAAACTCAAGGCCAGCCTGGGCTACATAACCAAGTTCAAGGCCAGTCTGAACTACATAAAGACACTCTGTCACAAGTGCCCCCTCAAAATAATAAAAATAATCCTGTTTACTTTTTTTTTTTTTTTTTTCCTCATTAAACTTTGTTTTAATGGGTCTCAAAATTCTGTGACAGATTTTTGGTCAAGTTGTTTCCATTAAAAAGTATTGATTTTAAAAACTAATAACTTAAAAACTGCCACACACAGAAAAAAAAAATGGTCCACAAAACATTCTCTTTTCCTTCTGAAGGTTTTACGATGCATTGTTATCATTAACTAGTCTTTCACTATTAAACTTAAAACGGCCAATTGGGAGAAACAGTTCTGAGACCGGTCTTCTGCCACTGATTAAGCCTGGGGTAGCAGGTGTTAAAGGTAATATTCATTTAGCCTTCTGAGCTTTCTGGGCAGACTTGGTGACCTTGCCAGCTCCAGCAGCCTTCTTGTCCACAGCTTTGATGACGCCCACAGCAACTGTCTGTCTCATATCGCGAACAGCAAAATGACCCAGGGGTGGGTAGTCATAGAAGCTCTTGACACACATGGGCTTGCCTGGAACCAGGTCGACAATGGCAGCATCACCAGATTTCAAAAACTTGGGCCCATCTTCCAACTTCTTACCAGACTGGTGATCAATCTTTTCTTTCAGCTCAGCAAACTTGCAAGCAATATGAGCTGTGTGACAATCCAGGACAGGGGCATAGCCAGCACTGATCTGGCCAGGATGGTTCAGGATAATCACCTGAGCAGTGAAACCAGCTGCTTCCATTAGTGGATTGTTTTTGCTGTCACCAGCAACATTGTCACAGTGGACATCTTTGACAGACACCTTCTTGATGTTGAAGCCCACACTGTCCCCAGGAAGAGCTTTACTCAAAGCTTTATGGTGCATTTCAACAGACTCGACTTTAGTCGTGACATTGACTGGAGCAAAGGTGAACACCATGCCAGGTTTGAGAATGCCAGTCTCCACTTGGCCCACAGGGACATGGGCCAATATCACCAATTTTGTAGACATCCTGGAGTGGCAGCTGCAAAGGCTCGTCAGTTGGGCAAGTGGGTGGAAGGATGCAATCCAAAGCTTCAAGCAGGGTGGTTCCACTGACATTGCCATCTTTATGGGTGACCTTCCATCCTTTGAACCAAGGCATGTTAGCACTTGGCTCTAGCATGTTGTCACCATTCCAACCAGAAATTGGCACAAAAGCTACAGTGTCAGAGTTGTAGCCGATTTTCTTAATGTAGGTGCTGACTTCCTTAACAATTTCCTCGTATCTCTTCTGGCTGTAGGATGGCTCCGTGGAATCCATCTTGTTAACACCAATAATTAGTTGTTCCACACCGAGGGTGTAAGCCAGAAGGGCATGCTCATGGGTCTGCCCGTTCTTGGTGATACCAGCTTCGAATTCACCAATGCCAGCAGCAACAATCAGGACAGCACAGCCATCCTGAGATGGGCCTGTAGTCATGTTTTTGATGAAGTCTCTGTGTCCAGGGGCATCAATGATGGTCATGTAATACTTGCTGGTCTCAAATTTCCACAGGGAGATATCAATGGTGATAGCACACTCATGCTCAGCTTTCAGCTTGTCCAAGACCCAGGCATACTTGAAGGAACCCTTCCCCATCTCAGCAGCCTCCTTCTCAAATTTTTCAATGGTCCTTTTGTTGATGCAGCCACATTTGTAGATCAGATGGCCGGTGGTGGTAGACTTGCCAGAGTCCACGTGTCGGATGATGACGATGTTAATGTGAATCTTTTCCTTTCCCATGTTGGCTTTGATTTAGTGGTGGTTTTCACTACACCTGTGCTCTCGAGGCACACCCTTTGCGAAAAAGCAATCCTGTTTACTTTTGTGCAGTTGCTAATGAGCATCACAGATGGCTTTTATTTTTCCCCTATAAATTCTTAAGTGGCTAACTGCTAGGTAAACTTTACCCATTTGTTTCCCATTTGCACAAATAATAAGCTTAAACATGAGGGACAAAAATGAGATTAACAAACTGGGTACATGCCTACAATGCCAGCACTCAGGAAGCTGAGGGAGGAAGATCACAAGTTCAAGGTCAGCCTGAACTGCATAGTGAGACCCTGTCTCAAAAACAACATCAACAAAAATCCTCAAATAAACAAAATCCCACAGAGATTATCAATCAGGAAGACTTGCCCACGGATAACACACACAAACTTAACAACTCAACAATAAGTCACTCAGTCTAGGTTCATCATTATTTAAAAAAAAATAAGTTTGCTAAGAATTGCAAGATTTTCTATTTGTGTGCTTTCATTAAAACAAACAAAAAACAGAACCCTTGATTGCTACAATATTTAGAATGCTTTACTGTGTACTGAAATCTCATATAACACACAGGAACAAAATACTATCAACCCCACATATCTCACGCAGGGAACAGGTTATCTGGTCATTACCTTGGCCTTGTACCTCTACCACTTTCACATTTAGTCAGCACATAATTCATCCATTTCTGGGCAAAGCTTATATATCTGTCTCCTATCTTCTGTTTAAACTCTCCAGACATCAAGCGAACAACTTCTTTGTGATACTGTAAGAACACGTCATATACATCAAAATTAAGAACAAATCCATAATAATATTACCTATACACTACAGTTTCAGCTTAAAGTGTCATTTTCTAAAAGCAAAAGGCAGGGGCCAGGGAGATGGCTCAGTAGAATAAGTACTTGCCTGGCAAGTGCAGGGTCCTGAGTTCAGACCCTGGTACCACCAAAAAATCAAATAAACAAACAAACAAAAATACCATAAAAGGCAAAATCCTATTAGAATCTATATCTTGAGTAGTAAGAAAAACTATATAGTGTCTCAAAAAAGTTTTCAAAAGTGTTTTACTTTTAAGTTTAAATGAAGAATGAGGTTTTATGATATTAAACATTGAAGAAAATGTTAACACGTAACAGATACTTACTAGCACAAAATAAAAACCGGGAAACAAAAAATTTAAAAAGAAAAGATTTTTGATATCCAACAGGAGTGTAAGATGGCATACTTCACTGAGGTATAATTATAAACAATATTAATTTATCTGCTATAAAATATTCATAATACTTTTGGTAAGTATGTTATAAATCATTGACCATACTGTCCTACACTTTTCCTCTTTTCATACCTACCTCAAACCCAAAATTGTACCCTTGAATCATTGCTTCTCGGTAATATTGCTGCAGTGTGACAGATTCAGATTCCTCAACTTCAACATCAAATTCTGATGTGAACATGTGATCCACTCGGTCAATGGCATCACTTATTTTGTGGCATAGCTGAAGAGCATCATTCTGAAGAACCCCAAACCACAATCAATCCAAAATCAATGAAATCACATAACAATTATTGTATTAAAAAGGAATATTACATTCATCATCAGACACAATTATAACATATTCCGGCTACATTTGTTTTAATTATCAGAAGGAATGAAATATAGAGGAAGCTATTATTTATTTTCATTTGCGTTATGCATTCTTTAATATTTGATGGAACATAAAAGGGGGAAAAGTCCATTTAAAATGATAATGCCTAATTATAATTTGGTCTTGACTATTTTAATTTTGACTAGTTAATCTTTCTTTCTTTCTTTCCTTTTTTTTTTAAGACAAAGCCATGCTGTGCATTTCAGGCTAGCCTTAAACTCACTAAGAAGCTAGCCTTCCACTCATGGTGGTCCTCCACCCTCAGCCTCCCAAGCACTGGGATTACAAGTGTGCACCACCACACTCAATCTTTGAATAAATGCTTTATCTACAGCATTTTGTGTGTCAACCACCACAGATACTATTGGTAATGTCTGGACCTAGTTTTATCAAAACTGGGAGAAGGCAGAATCCACTGGTATTTAGTGGGTAAAGGACAGGGTTACTGCTAAACATCCTATAATGAACAAGACAGACTGGCCCCCTCTAACAAAAAATTTACTGGCCTCAAATATGAATAGTGAAAGCTTGAGAAACCTGGCCCTAATGCAAGCTTCTCGTATCTCTCCAAGCCACATCACAACAGCTCCAAATTGGTCTCTCTTCCCAGCTATCCTTAAACACTACCATGTATGGTATCTATCACGCAATCACACTCAAACACTGTTACAAAATATTCTTCCAAAATCTTCAGTAACTCCCTGAGTTTTAGCTTAAAAAGTCTGGTATTTCTCAACAAAAAAAATTTTGCCCACCTTATTTCATCAGTCCTATTACTTTCCTAGTAGGTATGAAGATTCAGTCAAATTGGACTGTGTGACCCCAGACACAGACGAGCCTGGATACACTGATACCAAGGTTCAAACGTTCCTTTTACTAATTCCTTCCCAGTATACATCCCCCAAGCTGAAATCCCAGATGCTATTGGGAAGTATTAAGTCCTCTCTCTTCCATACATGTGACAACTTAGGTTTTTAGAACCATAAAGTCCCATAATTAATAAAATCTTGCATTGTCCAGAATCAGTGGCTCAAAGCAAAAGACAAAAGTCCCCATGCTCTGGTATGAGAGTGGAATTGCGAGTTATGGGAGATATATAGATAAGTAAGATGCATCAGGTTGACAGAGCTAAAACACTTGTCATTTCAGGGACTGCTGCTTTTTGACCTAGAAGACATAATTGATGGTTTGTTGAAAAATGTAGATGAACTAGGATTAATAAATGTGGTATAAAGTAGAAAGTGGAAAAACAAGCAAAGGGAAAAGAATGGAAGGCTCTGGCTTGTCACAGACTTTGAAGGCTTTTATGTTTGTGTTGATCTACAACTGCTTTCTCTAACATAGTTAATTCAGCTGTATCATCTGTAAAATAAAGGAATAAATATTACTGCTGTGGAAAGGAAGAAGCTAAATTTATGTAACATATGAAGAGATCTAAATTTCAATCTCAATTTTGCTATTAACCAGCTATGCAATTATTATAGTCAAAGAATTACTCAATTTTCTATCTGTTTCAATGCTATGAAGTTTCACAGTTCTAGGAAAGATCCAGGAATTTTTTCACTATCTAAATATGGAAAATGTGTACTTTGAGATACAACTTAAGAGTTGCAACTCCTCAAATGACATTATTTGACACCATTCAAATCTTCAGCATGCTACCCAAAGCAAAAACCTCTGCTCCAGACCAGGATACAGTGGAATACCTTAAGCTGCTGCAAAGCTGTGGCAATGACTGGCTGACTGGATGTCTGCTCCTGTCGGAGGGTCATAAGCCCCTCAATAGACTGCTGGAAGGCTTTTCTCTGAATTGTGAGATGAGCAGATTGCATTACGACTAGTAAAAGATTGTCCACCTGCAAAGAAAACCAAACGTTGGGCATTAAAGCATTCAAATAGTCTAGACTTCCAAGTGGGCTGGGAGTGCTGGTGCAGTGAGTGTGTATATACATGTGAAGCTAGAAAGGGCAAGAGTAAGAATGGGATCAGATGAGGGGCCTCATTAAGAGATCAAGGTCATATTATTTTTATTCTCTAAGAGATAAGCTTACTGCAACTTTTTTTTTTTTTTATGGCTGGCTCAGCCTGCTCTGTGGCTGGGGCTGAGCCATCTCGCCGGTCCTTCTCAAAGTACCAAAACAACCAGAAAATATAACTGGAAAAGGGCATATGAGACTTAAAGTACAAAAACTAAATATAAGAAGTTGCAATAGTTCTGGAAAGGGATGATGACACCTGGTCATGCAGCGACTGTGGGGATGCAGAAAAAGGATCAATTACTGCACATGGTGCCAAATTGCTATGACTAGTGATTAACCAGGAGGGTAGCAGGCTAATTTTATATTACCTGTCACATTTCTGGCTTAACAAATGAGCGGACAGTGTAACCATTCAATCAGGGAATACAGGAGAAAGAGCAGACCTATAGCATGAAGAGGAACAGCAGCTGCATGTGGGATGAGTGTGAACATGAAACATCCCTAAGCCTTACAAAGGAACATAGCAAGACTCCCTACAGTCTTAATAAATAAGCTACACAAATTGACCAGGATCCTTCTTAGGTAGGTAGATAACAGTGTTTACTATAAAAATGAAAACTAAATACATTAGTAAGCCAGAGTCCTTAGGAGATGTCTGGAACTATGAATTATGTAAGATCACTCCTTATAATTATATTAAGATAATTCCTCTTAGATCACAGGTCTCTAGATATAATTACATGATTATACCAAGTAAAAGTATAAATAAAATACATGACTTATTTCAAATGTTTCAGTGTAATTTAACATACTGTACTTAATAGAACTAGGAATATTTTAATATACATTATTCTGAATATTACACAGTGAGTCACAGTGGCATGTTGTAGGTAAGGTCACACAGGCATTCAGAAGGGCAGTTAAACCCATGGGCAGCTAAAACTTCACTTTTTCTGAAAGAACAGTATTTTAAGTAACTGATACAATTGAAGAGACTAAAAGTAGGACCAACCTGCATACTTCTCAGAGTATCAACAGTCTCCACCTGAGGCACTATCTTCACAGGCTGCGCTTCCCATGTGCCCCAGCCATCATCTGAGTCCCGTGTGCGATCTCCATGCTTGGTCAGGAGCAGAAAGGCATCAATGAGCACATCATCTGGGTCTTTGGAACAGTCCTTTCCTGCAGCAGCATTGAGTAACTGCAGAATGATTCTCTTCTCCTCAGCAAGGGTGTCTGGGACAAACATTTGTAAGTTTTCTAACCCAGGAATCTGAACCTGAAAAGAAACAATCCAATCTCACATTAAAGAATACTGCACATACAGAAACATATTACTGAAAGACAAACTAGAAAAAGGTAATCAAGTTTAAGGTAGAGAGTCAGGGAGAGTTGTTGATCCAAGTAGCAAGAGGACTGGAGCTTGATTTAGTTTGACTGAAGGAGAGGAGAGCTTGACAGTGGACTGTGTAGGGTTTCTCCAGTGATAGACACTTCTGCATTGTTTTATTTTCAACTACAGAGAAAAGACTCCTGGAGATTGGGCCACAGAAAAGCTCAAAGAGATCATTTTAATGAGGGCCACCAATATGATGCTATAAAGGTCAAACCAACTACCTGGTTCAAACATCCCTGTATTGGCATAAAATTTTCAGTGACAACATCATACATGCTGCTCTAAAAACACAATTTAAAGGAAGATGGTGACATATAAACTTTGAATTGCTTTCAGAAATACAAGGAAGAAAGACAAAGTGATTTAGGTCTACATTATCTTTGCCTATAAGTTATTTTAAATACATATATGTATAAAAACTAAGTTAATATATTAAATAGTATGATTAAAGTATCTACATTCTTTGAGTATCTACATCTTTAATTAATAAATCAAGTATGAAAGTTTCTTTTCTATTTACTCCACTGGGAAAGTATGGGGTCAATGAAAGGTATAAAATAATTATCTGGACCTTTATGAAAAAGTGTGCTTACTTTAGAATAAAGCAGGAAACACCACAGGTATTACCTTAACGTACTGTTTTGCTTTCAGAGCATCTAGTAGGTCTCTAACTGGGGCTGAGAGGATAAATTCTGCTGCAATTTCCAGGTCCTAGGGTCACAGTTACAAAGAAACTTCTTTAGGGTTAGCTCTTTTTAAAACAATAAATAAATAAAAATAAATATATAAATGAAAAGATAATAATCAACCTGATATGTAAACTCACTTTTCTCAGCATTTTAGCAAATCCAAGTGCTTTTGAAGCTCTTTCCCTGGCCTCATGGAAGAGCTCCTTGAGTGCTCGGCTGATCTCTATGACAGACCTCCTGCCAGGGAACAGAAACCCAGTTAGAAGCCACCAAACACAGAAACAAGCTAATTCCAAAGCACAGAACAGACTGTGGTGTTTCCAATGGGATCAACAATTATTGAGAATATGCTGAAAATATTCCTAAGCTTGTTCCTCAGTTTTCTTGCTTCAGGTTTTTCTTTTTTTGGGGGGGGGGGGCAGTGAGTAAGGGAATAAAATCCATGCCTCACTTAAGGTAAGTAAAGAACTCCAAGCCACATCCCTTGCCTGACTTCTAGACTAAGCAGGATACATTTAATAATTTTCAAATAATGGTAATTTATAGATTTTTTTTATAATTTCATCAATAATTTTTGGAGTTTGTGATAAATTAACATTCAGTTCATATCTAACACACACACACTCACGCACACACACCCACACACAGAAACACACACAGTGCAGTCATCTCATGGTATTTGGCAGTTTGTGAGGTGTAGCACTCCCATTCAGCTGCTCTCAAAGCAGCAGCTTAAAAGAAACACACACAGTCAGCCAGGATAAGCCAGTTCCCTCACATCACTAACCCCTTTTAGATTCATCCCTAGTAAACAAAGCCTTATAGGGTTATTCTCTAGTAAAGCATCTTAATTCCTGGATCATATTTATTTTGAAATTACAATGCTAGATTTCAAAACTATACAACCTGTGAATGAATTCACTCCATCTCTCAGTTAACTGGTTATTTTCCCAGGAGAGACTCTATGAGAGGATTTCTTCTATTTTTTAAAAATTTTGTTTGATACAGGGTCTCGTCATGCAGTTTGGATTACAGCCATATACCACTATGCCCCATTTCAGGGCCAACGCAGCATGCAGTCCTGGGGATTGAATGCAGGACCTTGTGCTTGCCAGACATGCACTTATACCACTGAGCTGTTATCTTCTCTAGCCTGGGAATTTCTTTACCCCAAATATATGGATTCCTCAAGTGTTCTAAAACACAAATTTTGGATAGCAATAGGAAACATTTAGCTCTAGAGAAATCAGAAGGCCGAGTCACATGAAATTTACTTATATGTGGCCACAACATTAAGTTGTATATTATTTGCTGGTCTCTATAATATCCCACAAAAAATGCAACAATTTCAATTATTTCACCTAAACAGACTCTGTATTGAACTCTAGAAATTTAACAGATAAGTAAGCCACAGTTTCATGTACTGAAACAGAAGGGACAAAGCATAAAAGCAATAAAAATGCATCATGTTAAGAAGTACCAATGTACTGCTACAAAGGTTTTAAAAGACAAAAATGACAATTATAGACAGTCACAAAAATATGGATGGAGATAATCCTATTCATTTTTAGTCAACTTTATCTAAAAGTATTTTTATTATACTAAATAAATCCTAAATTTGTTTAAAAAAACACATAAAATTATAATTAAAGAGATCACATGAAAAGATGATACAGTAACAAACCCCTGTTACAGTTTCACTGCCCAAATTCCTCCACTTTGATGTAACTGGGTTTGAACAACGCTGACTCTAACTAGGTTCATTACTGAAAATAAAACCACGTGTAGTAAGAAATGTAACAGAAAAGAAAGTTTAATTCCAACCGTATTTCATCAGAGGCAGTGGTATCATCAGCACTGCTCCGAAATGCAGCACAGCGCTCCTGCAGGCCAAATTCTAGAAAGCTTCCTGTAGATTTCAGCAGCATTCCTGCTATGTCACTAAGGAAACAAAAACAACAAGAAGAAAACAGAAGAAAAATTGTACTGAAACTCAACATTCCAGCTTTGGCTACAATAGCTTAAACAAGAATTTTCTTTTATTGTAAAAATCAGGCTAAACTTGAAAAAGTAGAAATCTATAACATGTATCTATCTTTGTTCTATTACCACAGTATTTTATTATAAAACTAGTTTTATCTTAAAACTATTTAAAGTGGCCACATGATTATTACACAAGCATTACTCCCATCTTAAACAAATGTTCAAAACAGAACAGTGAAATGATGTATAAATCTTAAACGATAGAAAAACAAAGCCAATTTCTTCCAACTTTAAAAAATTTCCAGCCGGGGATGGCAGCACATGCCTATAATCACAGCACTAAAGTGGTTGAAAGAAGAGGATCGCTGCCAAGTTTGAGGCCAGCAGGGGCTACCTAGGGAGTTCAAGGACAGGTTGAACCTCATAGTAAGACTCTGTGTCAAACAAAATTACAATAAATTAAAAAAATAAATTTCCTGCAAAACTACTTTTTAAGAATCACTAAACTGTACAATCTAAATACTCATATTAAAGTGGACAGTCAAGTATAACAAAAAAAAAGAGGGGGCTGCTGAGATAGCTCAAGCAAGTGCAAGGACCAGAGTTTGATCCCAGGTACCACATTCTGTGCTGGCCCTGCCCCAGGCACACTGGCCACCAAGATCTGTAATACCAAATCTGGGGAGGCTACAATAGGAGGATCAGTATGAGTCTGAGCTGCATAGTGAATCCCTAAACAGATACACAAAAACAAACAAACAAACAAACAAACAAATAAATAGAAAGAAAAAGGAAAGATAAACGAACACTGTAAAAATTCAACAAGTTTATCAGCCTGGGCAGTATCAAGGAAAGGCACATATGACCTCATAAAAATCAGCACTCCTGGGTCTCACAGGAAAAAGACCAAACCCAGCTAGAGACAAACTGTTTCCAGATCAGAACTCCGTACAGCTGCCCTTGCAGGCAAAAACAGACTCTAAATAACAGAATAGGTGGAAGAAAGGATCTGTCAGGAAGAAAATAAGGGAAGCTATATATAATCATGACATGAAGATGTGTCAAGCAAGGACATATCCCAATCTGAAAGAGTCAGGTGTTCATGCACCAGATCAGGAAGGCAAACTTGAGCCATGCTGTTGGGGAAGTCACACTAATTCCTTTGAACTTTTTGTAGTCAAAGTGAGAGAGGTGGGCCAGCCAAATAGCTCAGCAGATTAAAGCACCTGTAAGCAGGCAGAGGGGCCAGGGGTAGGCTAAGATGATAATTGAGACTGGGTGTGGTGACACAGGCCTATAAGCCCAGCTCTTGGGAGGCTGTAAACAGCAGATCATGAGTCCAATCTAGTGAGACCCTGAATACCCTGTAGACTGTTCCCTAAGACACATACACCAAAAAATAAATAAATAAATAAATAAATAAATAAATAAATAAATAAAATGATAGAGCTTTTAAAAACTTCGAGTGGGAAAGGGATGTGAGTAGGAACATGGTTTTAAGAGTATCACACAAGGATATCCAGGGTTTATTCACTTAACTACATACAGTATATAGTTAGCAGCAGTAAGCAAACAGATAAAAGCCCTGGAGTAGACAGAGATAAAGAACAAATAAAATTTTGAAAAATATGTAATATTTCAGGGCTGGCCATATTGCTCAGGAGATTAAAGCACCTGCAAGCAGGCTGAGGGGCTGCTGGAGTTTAATCCCCAAGCCTGCCGTGCTGGCCCCAACCCTGGGGTGCACTGAGACAGCAATTGAGACTGGGTATGGTGGCACATGCCTGTAATCCTGGCTCTTGGGAGGCTGTAAACAGGAAGATCACTACAAGTCCAATCTAGTAGTGAGACCCCAAACACCCTGTAGACCCTTCCTTAAAAATAATATATGTATTATAAGCCAGGTGTGGTGGCTCACGCCTATAATCCCAGCATTCGGGAGGCTGAGACAGGAGGATTGGTGTGAGTTCGAGACCAGCCTGGGCTACAAAAGTGAGCTTAAGGCCAGCCTCAACTGCATAGTGAGACCCTGTCTCAAAAAGACAGAAAAAAAAAAAAAAAAAAAAATTTTATATTTCACATTATTAATCAGTGTTCTGGAAGATGAAAAGCTAAAGAGTAGGTGGATAGGAAATTCAATTTGAAATATGGTAAAAGGTAACATTTGGAGAAAGACCTGAAGCAAATGGGCAAATGAGTCATGAAAATAATGGTGTCAAGGAAAGGAATTAGCAGCCGGGTGTGGTGGCTCACGCCTATAATCCCAGCACTTGGGAGGCTGAGACAGGAGGATCAGTGTGAGTTTGAGACCAGCCTGGGCTACAAAAGTGAGCTCAAGGTCACCCTGAACTGCGTAGTGTGAGACCCTGTCTCAAAAAGACAAAGGAAAGGAATTAGCAAATGCAAAGGGCAGAGGCAGAAGCATTCCTGGCCTGCAGGAACTGAAGGAAAGGAAACCACTGTGGCAGTACAGCTGAGTAGGAGATGAAGACAAAGACTTAAAGAGAAGACGGATTGTATGTGGCTTCAATGGCCGCTACTTAGACATTTTCATTAGATGGGTTCATGGAAACATTCAAAGAGGGCCGAAGGTCCCATTTGACAAGATCACTTCAGCTTGTGTTGAGAATAAACTGGAGGAGATTGTAGGGAGAAGCAGGAACAAATGTCTACAGACAAAAGATTGAAGTTGGACTCCTCTTTCAACATGAATTATACTAAAATCAAAATGGATCAAAGATCTAAACATTAAAACAGAAACAACCCATGGGAAAACAAAATAAGTAAAACATTCAAAATCAAAGGAGTAATTAAGTACTTTCTGAACACAACTCCGACTACACAAGAAATACAGTAACAGTAAGACTCAACAAATGAGATTGTATCAAATCAAAAAGAGCCTGCACAGCAAAGGAAACAGCCAGTAGAGTGAAAAGACAACCTACAAAATGGGAGAAAAATATTTGCAAGCAATTCCCCAAAAAATAATTCAAGCCAAAAAAAAAAAAAAAAAGAATTCAAGCCAAAAGTTAATCACCTAAAATAAAAGCTCGGATCATGAAATGGGCAAGTGAAATGACTACTTCTCAGAAGTGTTGCAAACAGCCAATAAACATATGAAAATGTTCAATTTCTTTGGCCACTATAGAAGTGCAAATTAAAACAACTCAAGATTTTATCTCCAGAAAGAATTCAAGAAATTAATTACAAGTGTTGGCAGGCCTGTAGTGAGAAGGGAACTCTCCTACATTGTGTAAAGTAGTACAACCATTATGGAAATCAGTATGGAGATTTCTTTAAAAACTAAAATTTAAAATTCCAAAAAAATCTAAAAACATATTACAGCACTACATTCATGTCACTTTTTTATTTAATTAATTTTTTTGTGTTTTTAGGGAAGGGACTATAAGATGTTCAGGGTCTCACTACTAGATTGGACTCATACTGACTTGCCTTTTTTCAGCCTCTTAAGAGCTGGGACTACAGGTGGGTGCACCACCATGCCCAGTCTCACATGCTGTCTCAACATGCCCTCAGAGTGGGGCCAGCATGGCAGGCCTGGGGATAGAGCCCCTAGCCCCTGAGCCTGCTTGCAGGTGCTTTAATCCACTGAGCTATTTGGCTAGCCCTCATATCAGTGTTTATAGAATCACATTTTATGATACCTAAATTTTGGAAGCCGCTTATTTGTCTATCAATAGACAGGTAAAGAAGACAGTATCTATAAATAATGGAACACTACTCAGATATAAAAAAAGATAAATTCAAGACATAGGAAAATGGACACAACTCGAATATATAATACTTAGTGAAATAAATCAGACACACAAACTTAAAGTTTGAGAGAGCTGGCCAGATGGCTCAGTAGGTTACAGCACCTACTTAGGTAGATGCAGGGATTGAGGTTTGGTCCCTGGTATGCTGTGCTGGCCCCAACCCCATCCCTAGGGTACAATGAGAAAGTGACTGAGACTGGGTGTGGAGGCCTGTACCTATAATCCCAGCAAGTGGGAGGGTGAAAACAGGAGGATCACTACAAGTCTAATCTGTGTAGTGAGAAACTGCAGACCCTGTACTAAATATTAAGAGAGAGAAAGTGAGAGAGACAGAGAGTTTGGTATCTCTCTCACTTGCGTAAAGAGAAGCACAAATAAAAGAGTAAAATAAAGGATAGAAAGAAACAGAAAGAGACCTTTTTGCAAACAGGAAAAGGCCCAGGAGACCCAAGGGTAAGGAAGCAAAAAGACTTAAAATGTGTCATGTATATGTGCCAAATGAATGCAAACGTATGTGATAAAATAAATGAGCAGAAAGTAGCAAGAACAATAAGAAAGAAAACAGGAGACAGGATGGGAATTTAAAAAGCATCACAATGTGCTGTGTAGATGTACCTACTCCTTAGGCTGAAGGTAAACTTCATGTTCTGCAAATATGCCACTATACAACATAGCAAAACAAAATAAAAAACAGCAAGGAGGACTAATTAGGGAGCTATCCATCCACACAAGTCAGAAAAAGTAACAGCACATAATGGGAACAATGCTGACTAGAAAAGGAAGGGGATTTGGGCTAGAGAACACAGCCAGAAGAAATAGGAACAAGTCCACTGTGCAGTCAAAGACAAAATAAATGAGGACCTCAAGACCAGAAGCCAGAGACTGGAGACCAGAGAGGTATGGGCAGCAAAGTGGATACAAGATTCTGGACACCGGGCACACAGAGTGTGCAAACAGCGAAAGCTGCTCAGCCCAAACAGCACTTAACATGGAAGCTGAGTCATAGACACAACAGAGGGAGGGGAAGAGCATGGGAGCTGGGATTGGACACACATAAAAGCAAGGCAAGAACGGCTACGGATTTTTTTTTTTTTTTAATATATTAGGACAGGGTCTACAGGGTCTCACTATACAGATTGGACTCATAGTGATTCTCCTGTTCCTCAGTCTCCCACGTGCTGGGATTACAGGTGTGCACCCCCATGCCCAGTCTCAATCTCCATTCAGCACATTTCAGAGGTGTGGCCGGCACAGCATGCTGGGAATTGAACCCCAGTCCCCGTATCTGCCTAAGGAGGTGCTTTAATTCATTGAACTATCTGGCCAGCCTTGGCTATTGATTTTTGAATGCTGACTTTACATCATTATGCTGTGTGTCATCTGCAAATAATGACAATTTAATATCTTTCTTTCCTATCTATATTCTTCACCTTATCTAACTGCTCTGGTTATTGTTTCCAGAAATATATTAAACAGGAGTGGTGATAGTGGACATCCTTGCCTTGTTCCTCGTTTTAGAGAAAATGTTCAGTTTGTGACCATTTAGTGGGATGCTGGCTACAAAAATGTGCATCTGAGATAAATATTCCCTTTTCAGATAAAGAAATACAAATAGCAAATACATGCAAAAGTGTTCAACATCACCAGTTGTTAGAGAAATGCAAATTAAAACAATACTGAGATTTCATCCTATACCCAAAAAAATGGTATCGTAAAGTAATCAATCAATAAATGCTAGAGGGAGCTGTGGGGAAAAGGGAACTCTTCTCTACTGTTGGTGGGAGTGTAGACTGGTGCAAGCACTGTGGAAATCAGTATGGAGATTCCTGAAAAACTAGGATCAGAGACCTCATTCGACCCAGTTAAACCCCTTTTGGCTATCTGTCCAGAAGAATTAAAAATATACCACAGAAATGTATGCACACCCATGCTTATAGCAGCAGTTTGTAATAGATACACATCTTAGAAACAATCCAAATGTCCAGCAACTGAGAAATGGATAAAGGTATGTGTATGTGTGTGTGTGTGTGTGTGTGTGTGTGTGTAGGGGCATGTAATCAAGTACTCTTTGGCCATAGAGAAGAATAAATTTGAGATATTTTTTTGATAAGTGTATGCAACTTGAAACTATAAATGAAATAAACTGGACTCATATGTTAAACATTACATTGTTTTTCTCATATGAGAAAATAAGAATAAAGACCAAAATGTACAGTAGATACTGTAAAATGGGAAGAAATCATTCAAATGGAAAGAATTAGGGTGGGTGAAAGGAAGGGAAAAAAAAAAATATATATATATATATATATATTTTTAAAAGGATAATATGGAAAGAATGCTTTGTAAAAAGGGAGGGGAATAGTGGTTGAAGGGAGGAGAGGGATGGAAAAAAAGAGGAATCAAAATACATAAAGATACAAATTCCCTATGGTGAATATGACCATTATGTATATATAAAGTATATCAATAAACTTTAAAAAGCAAGAGACCAAAAAAAAAAAAAAAGCAGCCCAGTGGACCAGTAGGAGACTTGTGTCTATCCACAGCAAGCAGCAGGGCCCAGTACTCTTGAGTAAAAGCAAGTCATGGTAGAGTGGTCACCAGCAGAGTCCTCTGAGCTCAAGAGCCTATGTCTGACTCAAAGAAGAAACTCATTTTCTAAAAATGATGGTCTAGCCAGCGCCTGCACACCTTTGTTTCCATTCCTAGCTTTTCACAACAAAGAGAGGCTGTGACTGGATTATACTCCACAAAATTCACTGAAAATACTTAGGTTCTCAATGTCATTATCAAAACTGAATCACACAGGTATATGCTACACTTACGGATTTCAATTCTGCCTCCTTTTATTAAAAATAACAACAAAACAAAATCAAGACCCTAAAGCAGGTTTGCCAAGCGCAAAGCTGACACGCTGGATGTGTAATTTTCTGCCTCAGAGAGCTGGCCTGTGCACTGTAGGACATGCAGCAGCAGCCCTGGTCTCTGCCTACTGGGTACCAACAGCATTCTCCCCAGCATAACAAGCACACACCTGCAAATATTGCTCAACAATTCTGAAGGGGCAAAACCACCCTGGGATGAGAATTGCTGCTCAAAACTTGGAAGAGAAAGAACTTTGGTTAGGAGTGCCTGTCATTTTCTTGTAGCTGAACATCCAAATGTGCAAAAGAGGACCAATAGGCAAACCAGGAAAAAGTGAGAAAATAAGGAAGCCATGTACCAAAGCGTAAGATTTTTTTTTACCAAAAAAGCTTTCCGGCCTGTGCTTCACCTCCCCGTATGTAATGAGTTATTTCTTTGGTGAAATTCCATTCTTCTTCTAACAGATTTTTTAAACTATGGGATGCTTGAGGTAATTGCTGCAGCATTTGGATCCAACTTCGCATGTAATCAAAATATACCTTAAAATACAAAAGGAGGTATCTGAGAATAGAATCCAATAACTCGTGAGTTCATTTCTTAACACAAAAGTTATAAATCTGAAGAGCAAAACCATGAAAGTGTGCAATACAGAGAAGTATTATCAGCAAGGATTAAAGAAACTGCAGAATTATTTAGCAATTTAACATTGTTCATATTCCTTCAAATTCCTTTTTTTTTTTTTTTAA
>PVJA010003574.1:24764-93879 GCA_004027025.1 Myocastor coypus | reverse complement strand
TTTTTTTTTTTTTTTTTTTTTTTTTTTTTTTTTTTTTTTTTTTTTTTTTTTTTTTTTTTTTTTTTTTTTTTTTTTTTTTTTTTTTTTTTTTTTTTTTTTTTTTTTTTTTTTTTTTTTTTTTTTTTTGTACCAGGCATCGAACTCAGAACCTTGCACTTTCCAGGGAGGCACTTGTGCCATTAAGCTATTTCCCCAGCCCCAAGAGATCTTTTCTTACCTCTTCAATAGCTACAATGGTGTCTTTAAAGTTTGAAAATCTATTTTCACTTTCACTGAAACGATTTTGCCAGCTTGTGATTGAGGTTTTAATTTTCTGTATGGCACTTTGAATCTGCTACATACATTCTATTAGTTTCCTACATTGCTTATTCAAGGATTCCATCATTTTTCTATTCTCTATCCTTCTTATCATTGTCTTTAGAAGCACTTAGTACTTCTTTTATTACAAGTATTATTTCTTTTTTACTTCAGAAATTATTTCTGATATGGTTTCTCTATGCCTTTCTGCAGTTGTTTCTTTACTTAAGATGCTATTATTTCAGAGATTTCAAGTGTGTGAGCTACAATTTCTTCCATGCTATTGTTTCCTGTATTTGTTCTGGGGTCTGCAAGCACATTTTGCTCCTTCTCTTTGTCATTTTGTATAGCCTGCCTTCTGACCTTTGGTTTAGAGCTTTGGTAGAGTTCTTACCTTAGCACCAAGTCTGGATCTACCAAGTTCAAAGTCATCCAAGTGGGTGTGGCTTGGGACTGGCTTCTGAGCTCACTTCTTACTGTTTCAGCCTTTGAATGCAAACCTGCAGTGCCACTCTGGCAAGATGTTCTACTCCTGGATCAGCTCGGTAGGTCTTGTCTCTAGAACAGGAAGTTCTGTAGCAGTTTTCTACACTGGACGCTGGGCCTGGTTGCTGTGTCAATGAGTCTCTGGATGGCCCAGGGTGGTGTCACTCATGTGTTGGGCCTGGTTGCTGGGTTGAATGAGTTTCCTGCAGGTCCTGGGTGGTCTACATCACAGAGCCTAGTTGCAGGATTGAATGAGTATCTGGTGAGCCCAGGGAGTCTCACTCACACAGTGGGCCTGGTTGCTGGTCGAATGAAATCTGAAGTTTGGAAATGTTAAATAGTGTAAATAGCTTCTCAGCCATATGCAAGAGATTTTTTAAACTCTAAAATCATAATCTTTACTGTCATTTGTTCTTGACCCACACTAGTTTGCCACAGATTTGCATATCTTAGTGTCTTTGAACCTTTGAAGAACAAAATGTTTATCTCATAGAGGGCTTATTAGAGGGTATTGCTCCATTGATATCCCAGCTTTCTTTTTAAAGCTAGAAATGCACATTCCAGAAGTACTATGGTTCCATATGACAAAAATGGATAGGATTTTCCGCAGCATTCATGGAACATAAATAAAAGCATACTAAGGTGCTCTGTGATTAGCATTATAAAATAATTGCATAATATTATAAATTAAACTACATAATCTTCAAATGTTAGTCTCATTGTGGAATTTTTTATAGTTTTGTGAATTGTAATGAGAGTGAAAAGATAGATGCTGACAGCGTTAATAGACTTATTTTTAGAATCTTTAATAGATTAATGCTGATGGCCTCATCAATCTGTTTGTGTGCCCTTGGCATTCATTGTTTTCACTGGTGGGGATATTTATAACCTGCTGAGCAAGCAGCTCCTTCCAGCCCTTCTCTCACAGCATCAGTACAGAGTTATTCATGTAGAAAATGGTGTAAGGAAAGAAGTATAATTCTTTTTTTTTAAAATTTTATTTATTTTTTTCTTGTTGCAGAACCTTTGCTTGTTTATTCACTCATTGTATGGCTGGCTCAGCCTGCCCCAACGGCAGGGCTGGCTCAGCATGTGGTGCCGGGGATCGAACCACCGTCCCTGAAGCCGCACAAGCTTTCCCAAGCAGGCGCTTTAGACCACTGAGCCATCCCGCCGGGCCCCAGAAGTATAATTCTCAATGCATAAGTTAAAATTTATTTCAATGCATAGCTCATTTCATTTTTACTATGAAATAAAATAACTACAGGACAAATATTAAAACATGACTAAGAAACGCTTACTTCTTAAAATCCACTTACAAGGATTCAGCTTTTAAATCTTTTGCCTTTCTTCAAACAAGGTTCTTTAAAGTGTCTTTTTTAACTCAGTGTATTGGTCCATTACGTCTTCCCTTGCCACCTCTTCCTGTAGCCGTCACATTTGTGAGTTATGGATATTTTGTGGGAGACGACACTTCAAGTAATGGCTTAAACTTCTACAGACCTTGCCTCAGGAAAACAAGGCAAAGTAGCAGGGCTGCTGTAGACACAGTTCATCCTAAACCTGATGGATTTTCTGTCAAGATCAACCTGCCCTTGCAGTGGAAAATCCAGCTCTCTTGGCAAATGATAGTCCTTTACAATATTCTGATTTTTTCATTTGTAACTGGCTCTAGACACATATTTCTTGTCTTTTAAAATTACTGTGAGACAAAAAGGATCTACAAATGTCTTCCATTAGAAGTGACCATCAAACATTTTGGGGCCTGAGTTAGATAAATAAAATTTTCTTGGCTAATAACGAAACTGTTGGCTTTGGAATCAACCTCTCTCACTAAGTCCTGTTGAATATTTAATTTAACATGTTGCTAGTTATAAGTAAATAATTTAATTAATTATGAATTGTTGGTTGATTGTACATTTACAGTATAGGGTATTGTGATTCATATTAGGCTAGCCAGCTGGAATAAGTATCTAATGTAATAGAATAAAAGTTTTTGGCTTAAAGAGCATAAACTTATTCTTTAGAATATGTCCGAACAAACAGAAATACCTCCCTGAGACTGCTTATAACTCCTTATGATTCTTATTAGTCCACCTTGGTATTTGGTACTGTTTAGTTGAATTCTCTTAACATTTCCAGTTCTCTCCCAGCTCAGGCAGGGGAAGAAAAGCAAAATAGTGTAACAGGCTATCACCCTTCCAGAGAGAGCTGGATTTTCCACTGCAAGGGCAGGTTGATCTTGATGTAAAATTTCATCAGGCTTAAGATGAGCTGTGTGTACAGTAGCCCTGCTATTCTGTCTTGTTTTCCAGAGGCAAGGTCTGTAGAAGTTTAAGCTATTACTTGAAACATTGCCTCCCACAAAATTTCCTTCTTGCTTTCGGATCCCTGGGTGGGCACCTAGGTGTTTGTGTCTGGCAATGAGACAGGCATGAACATAATGTGCCCTTTATTTTCCAGAACAAGGCTCTTAAGGCCCTGACATGACCAGAAATTTTTGAGAACTATGAGCAAAGGCCCCTCTCTCAGACCACAAGGCGCATTTGGTGTGAGAATGGCACCAGGTTGTGTTGTGAGTTGTTGAACTCTTGCCTTGTTCAATGCTGCCGTATACTTAAGCTTATCCCTTCCTGGCACATTTCTCTGCTCTCTACATTTACTAAATAAATATAGTAGATACAGTAGATGCTCTCTGGCACTGAAGATCCACTTAGTTGTGGGTTAATTCTACATTTCCTTTCCTGAAGTTGATCTGTGCACCTTGCTATCCAATGGAACTGGATTCTATGTTACTCTAAGAATGACTGAGGTTGGAGGGCATCACTGCTTTCAACAAGTATCCTGATGCTGTTATTGAGGCCTTTGTACTCTACCTTTTATTTTGCTTACCTGCGACCTCTGAACAAATAATTGACAAAGGAGCTTGAGGCAGGCTCTGCAGTCTCTGTGGCTGCCTGAAGCCTATGCCCTTGTAGAAATTAGAGCTTTTCCTAGCACATAGACGGCATTAATGAATATTAGCTTCTTGAGTTGTGGTCTGATTAAAGACATAATTTATTAAAGATAATAGTTATTTTTTGAACTCCATCTTTCCTCAGTTAAAGTGTCTCATAATAATTGTAACTGGTAGAGGTCTTTATTCCTCAGTTTCTTGTCTCTGGGAAAAAAAAAAAAAAAACAACAACACATGACATGCACAATTTAAAGAAAGAGGATTTTAACTTGGTTAATGGCTCCAGAGGTTCCAGTCTGTGGTCTGGCAGCTACTAGGCAGACCCACCACAGTGAAAGGGCATGGAAGTCCAAGGTTCTGCTGGGAAGACAAAACACATGGGCGAATGGAGTCAGAGAGGAAGAGGCCGGGAACTGAACAGGGTACCTGAGCCGTGCCTCCGTGGCTTTTGCAAGACACACAGAAGTGTGTTTTTCTTTTCCCTGAGGCAGCCAATCAAGTAATGGAGTTCACAATCTCATTTATCACAACATCTGAACGCTACTTTTCCTAGCTTTTCTTTTGACTCCTGTCTATTGCCCCTATACGTCTCAGCTGCCTGTTTCTGCATCCATCTTCTATTACTGTTTCTTACATCGTGGATTTGGAACAGACAGTAATATATTTTTATGTTCAAACAGGTACCTGAGGACTTACGAGCAGCAATTCAGTGGCAAATTCCCCCAGTTATACACTGAAAACACAAATATATTGAAAAAATATTTGTTTTCTGTTCTGGTATCTAGCTATATTTTGAAACAAGATATGCATATATAATCATTAATTGATCAACAAAAATTTATTCATCAATTATTAAATATTAGCTATTGATTTCCAAGTGAAGATTTTGTCCATTACTGTGCAATAATTTAATTTTTTCTACTTTTATAGACTTATAGCAAATCATTTTTATGCTCTTTCTGTTAACTTTGTATTTTAAGAGCTGTAATATTCTGCTTCTGGTGTAATCACTTGCTGCCAGAACCTGGGTTGCCTATTTAGTGAAAGGAGGATCAGAGGAACCCAGACCTCATTCCTCTGCTCTGTGTATACTAACCCACTATTGTTATCTCCACCTTGACATACTCTTATGCTTTATCCCTTCCTTTGTTACCTTAATTAAATCTGCTTTGCTTTCTCTATAGGATCCTCTAAAAGTTTTAACAATAAGATTCATTTATCTTATTAACTAAGTAAAAGTATTCACTACAGACCCAGAGAACAATGATGAATTGTTTCCTGCACACCACTTTGTTTCTCTGTTTTCATTTTACTTGCCTTAAAAAAGTTCAGCACTCTCTGTAGTAATTGCATTTTGCCAACATCTCAGAACCAGAGCACCTCTCTTTTAGGGGTTTTGCTTTAGCTATCTCCCCACCCTGGTCTTTCCTGGAAGCTCTCTGCCTTCTGCTGATTGCTCTATGGGTCTGGGTCTTGAACCTCATTCTTCTCCTTTTTGACTTGTCTCTTTGTTTGCCTATAGCACATATTTAAGCAAATTACTAACAAAAATTTTATGGGAAAATTTCTGAATTCTTTCATGTTAGAAGGCATTTATCCTGAGCTGAATACCGTTTTGTCAGTTAGTCAGTCAGTCTGTCTGTCTGTCCATCCATGTGACCTGCTACCCTTTCATTAGTCTGTTGTTCTGTCTGTCTGTCTGCCCACCTCTCTATCTGTATAAGCCAGATGCTGGCAAGGTGATCCTTTTTCCTGTGTTAGTCTTTCTTTCTGGACAGACTCCCTCCCTGTCCTTCTCCTCAGGCCCTGCACCTAGGCTTCAGTATTATTTCTTTAATCTTAGTATTCTGAAAGTTGACAAACTTGGCTTAAGTATGGCTTTTAAAACTTCTTTTCTTTTCTTTTTTTTTAAAAAAAACATTTTGTGCAATAGCTGCTGGAACGCTTTTATTTGTTTCTTTCATTTATGCAAGTTCTATTTTATTCTTTGTTTCCTTTCGTTTCTTTTCTCTGGCTTTTATTTTTTAAGTATTGATGGTGTTGATTTTTTAAATCTTTTTTTTTGGTACTGATCATTGTTTAGTTTGCCTTGGCCCATGCATGCTTCTGTCGAGTACTCTTTGCTTGGAAAACACCTCCTGTTTTAAATTAAATACTTTCCTTTTTCTCATTGCTTTTTTATGATAGCGGTTTATCATCATATTCTCATTTTATTGGTATAGCAGTTTTTGCAATGTCTGCGTGGCGAGCACCCCAGTGTACCGCCTGGACCTGTGCTGGGGATCTGCTCCCCTCACTTGCTTTACATCTAGGCAGGCTGGCCAGGACCAACCCACTCCATGCAGGAAGCGAATGTGGGTCAGCAAGGTCAGGGCTTGGCTGGCTGTGGATACATGAAGAGCAGGCCTCTCGCTCAGTTCTAAACACCTGAGGGGCCACACTGCCTGCGCTCCCAGGCATATCTATTGCAGTTGTGTCACTTGTCACTTTCCCTGCTCATCTCTGTTTCCCATACATCTGCTTTAGAGTCTGTTCCCCTGGGAAGCCTGGCCTTAAGGCATTCTGTGAAAATACTTGCTTGAAGTTTTCTTCGTTTTTTCACTTTTTAAAATGATTTTCTTTTTTTCTGGAGGTAAACATCTGGCTGTATTTCACTTTCAGTCCTGTTTTCCTCTCTATTCTCCATTTTCACACTGTAGCTTGTTTGGGGTCTGGTCTTAGAGCACCCCAGCCTGTGCACACAGCTTGTGAGGTGCTGAGTCTCTGGAATTCCCCTCTTGCTGTTCAGCTTTGTCAGCCACACCTCAGAATTTTTTCCTCTTTCTTTCTTTCTTTCTTTCTTTCTTTCTTTCTTTCTTTCTTTCTTTCTTTCTTTCTTTCTTTCTCTTTGTTTCTTTCTCTCTCTCTTTTTCTTTCTTTTCTTCCTTCCTTCCTTCTTTTCCTTTTTCTCCTTCTTCTTCCCCTCTCTCTTATGTCTCTATGTCTGTCTTTTGCATCTGTAATCTTTTGGGGAAAACATTCTCGTAATGGCCCTAGCACTTATCTTAGGGTCCTCTAAGGGAAGGCTCATTGGTCACATTACATAAAGCTGATCTATGTATGTCTGAAAAAACTGTTCTTGAATTTCTTCAAATAATTCTCATGATTACAAATTGAATGGTATTTCATTTATATTCAGTGTTTAGTGGGACTTTTTTTTACTTCTGGAACTCTGACGATGCTCCCACCTCTATTTAGTTACAGCACTGAGTCGTTTTTCATTCTCTCACCTCATGTCTACGTGATGTCTGCAACCTGGAATACTCTCCTGACTTTTATTGGGTTGCTGAGTCACCATCAGGGAATTAGATCACAATTCTCTGAGATGGTATGAAGGTCTCAGGCTTTGCTAACATTGTTGTAGTTACTTGGGAAGGCTGTCAGATGTAATCAAACGTATGTGGTATGACCGAGATAAGGGATGAGCGCCAGCTGCAATTATAGCCACTTAACTGTGTTTATGATAATTATAGTCAAATAATAGCCAAATGGCTCCTCTGTGTGAATGAAAAGAAGGTGCTGTGTGTAAATGAGAAACACCAGTTTCTGAACTCACAACCTGGTGGAGGTAGCAAGAATAGAGATCATTTTCTTGAAAAGAGGCAAATGCTAGCTAAAAGACCTAGCAGGGATAGAGATGTGGATTTATGAGTACTTGCTGTGTTCTGGGCTTTCTACAAATGCTTTAGATATGTAGTGGCTAATTAATACTCATAGCAAGCTTTTCCTGTTTTGTTTTGGCGAGGAAGAGGGATTTATAAAAATTGGCAACCCTTTCAGCAAACAATTCCGTGGTGATCCAAATTATGGAAGTGGTGATCCTTTAATCAAATGCTAGTCACATCAAGTAAAGCCAATCTTACTAAATGTGAAAGAACAGATAAAGATAGGGAGGCAAAGGAGAGCGTGGAGTTCATTTCCAAGGGAGTCCCGTGGAGAGCACTCTTGGCCAGGAAGGCTCCGGGTCCACGGTGTCTTCTGTGGTTGCTGTAATCCAAGGCGGTCCACTAGAAAACTGATTTGTTAAATTCCTGGTTGTTTTAAGTACTACTGTCACATGAATTTTACCATAGGCTCTTCATTCTTTGATTCTTTCACTCGTGCATTTAGCAGATGTCTTATGGAGCTCCAATTGGGGCTAGTTCTTGTGTTGGGAAGACACTGGGTGGTATTAGTGTACAACATTGATGCAATTTCTGCCTGTCTGAAGCGCATGATTTACAAGACAGACTAAGAAACATACCAGAATACCTGTGCGCTACTCCTGATTCTTGGAAGTGAAAATCTTTTCCTTGGAGGCTTTGGACATTGACTATGAATCCAGTACTCAAAATTGGTTTGAGAGGAATTCACTCCAGGAGGGTGTCTGTAAGCAGAGAAGTTTCTATGGAATAAGACCCACTTTGTGAAGGGCATTTGGCTTGGAGGATGTTCTAGACAGAATGAGTCCTTTAATTATACAAATAAATGATTATTTGTATTTGTCTAGTCATTTATGTGTGAGTCACTGAAAAGAATAGGAAACTGAGCTAGTCATAGACTCTGAACTCAGGCATTTGTCAGTAGCCAAGATCTGTTCTCCTGATGATACTTCCTGTCCTTTCCTGGTGATTCTCCTTGGCTTTTCTCTGGGATGATGGCTCTGGGCCAGTTCTCAGACCCAGTGGGTCAGACAGGAGCCTTCCTTCTTCTGGTCCTATTCTTTTCTGTGATGTTCACTACTGCAGTCATTTTGCCTCAGCCAGTCACATGTGTGTGTCCTCTGCATGGCCAGAGTTTCCCAGATGAACAGAGCACACATCCAGAATGTAGGGTGACACTGTTTATTTATTTATTTTTTTTGTCATCTCAGCCTCTTGTGAGATATGAACATTGTCCCACTCAGGTGAAGAAAAAAGACAGACTAGGCATCAGCTTTACCAGCCCAAAAATGATAGCAAGAGAATTTGACCTTGAACTCTAATTTTTACAAAAAGATAGTTAGCTCCTTGCATAAATGCATCTTTTGCTTTCTTGTTTTAGCCTTGCATAATGCACCTGGTGGCTGGCTTTATCTTGCTGTTGCTTCTCTCCCTGTAAACTTCTGAATTCTGCTGCTGCACTTCAGAGTTGGCTTGTCCACAGTTGTGAGCTAGGATTCTGGTGTCTGGTCAATTTGGCTTCTGACTCATGCTGCTGGTGGCAATAGAAGCACCCTTCCGAGTGAAGGCTCACCTCATTGTCACTTTAGAAAGTTCCCAGGAACTGGGGACTAAATCCAAGTGCTTTGTGTCACTTTCACCTTGTGTAATTCCAGACATGATGAAGAGCATATCAAGGAAGTTTTTCAGAAAGGTCACTAACCCCGGCTGGAAAAGAGCAGTGGTATTTGAAGGAGTTTGGTAAGCTGATGGAATGAGTCTGTGGCATTGACATGTATTATAGACTTAATTTTAGCGTCTTACACTGAGTCATGAAGAAGTCATGAATTCATTCGTAGAGATTATTTCTTCATATTTGCTTCTCATCAGCTAAACTAAAGGAAGCTTTAGGAAAGTTTTTTTTTTTTTTTTTTTTTTTTTTTTTTTTTTGTAGCCAGTAAGACAGCCTTACTTGCCTTTCCTCTTGTATTCTTATATAATTGGAGTCTTTAAATTCTGAATTGGCCTTGAATCATTTGTATACTTTCCTCAAAATCAGTTATCTAATTCATTTGTGCCAACTTATGTCAGTTGATAAGAGAACCAGCTGTAATTAGCCCTTTCAATTTCCTCATTTGTTTGCTAGTTTTCAGCATTCCAGGTTTATTTGTGAACTAGCACCATTAATAATATCCAAAAGAGCTAAAATGTAGTACTTTATCAGATGTCATTTTTCTTTGAAGCCTTAGGCCTTATCAAAGTCCTTGCTCTAGAGAAAATTCCATGAATACAGATACAGCATCTGTGCTCATTAACAAAAATTGCACAGGATATGTTCTGTGGAACTCCAGGGAACTCATGTGAGGAGGTGTGTGTGAAGACTTTGGCAGAGAGCTAGTGGCTGCCATCTAAACAACTTTGGCGTTTGCCTTGAGTGAGCTTCCTGGTTTCCTAGAACAGAGCTGTCTGGTAGCAGGGATCTTCAGTGGAAGCACTCAGGCCCGTGTCTGCTCTGTGACTGAAACTCAGAAAGATGATTGATCTGTAGGAGAACACGAGAAACTTCCCAGGAGGGCGAGACTGAACCAGTGCAACAAGGATGCATGGACTGTGGGAGAAAGAAGCAGGAAGAGGCAAGTCACGCAAAGACCTGGCCCCCAAAGCTCTCTCCTTCACGCTCAGTTCTCCTCGTTTTCTGGGGAGACCAGAAAACCGGAGCATGGAGCTGTGCATTCTCCTCCCTCATTTAGCCACATCTGGGGCATTCCTTGCCAAGAAGTAGTGGACCCTTCTCCCGCAGGATGGTAATTCCTCCCTTATGGATTTCTTTAAGTGAAAATCCTAAACATTTTTATTTAAATAGAAAATACTTAGTAATTTTAATAGGATGTATTTGCTAAAATGGGATGGCTATATCTATTACACTAAATCAGTGCTCTGTTGCATCTTCGTATTCCTTGTACCTCTGCTGCCCTCAGGATGACCTGGTTGTCTTTAGAACATCTAAGAAGGAGACTCAAGGGTGCCTGTCTCTGAAGGAGATGATGCATGCTGCTCAGTATTTTTAGGTCTTGTAGTAGTGGATGCCAGGAGCACACTGAAGAATGAGAGAGCCTGTCAGTCAGACTGCAGACTGGGGTGGCAGCCTGTTCTCTAGTGCTCAGGAAGTAAAGGCCCTGTGGAAGTGGTTGCTGCTACTGAAACTTTGGTGTAATAGGTAGGATGTGATAGGATTTTCAGGTGATGTAGTAAAGAGCTAGGAAGGGAAAAAGAAGCCTTTATTAACTCCAAAGACTCGGGTAGGATCCAAGGCAGATGGGGGAGAGCCTCTGACCTGAGACAAAGAAAGCTGAGGCTCTCATAGACTTTTGCAGGGGTGGAGTTAGAGGGGCAGTTTCTGTTATATGTAAGGAGCTGACTGGGGTCTCTTTTGTGTGCTCCAGAAAGGTGAGAGGAAGCTGTATCTAGGGCTGGAGTGTGGAAGAAAGGGGCAGTGGTCCGTGGGAAGGTAAACTGTTACTTTAAGGGCTTCAGCCACGTTAGATGACCACTACAATAATTCAGAGCCTACAACAACCTACAATAATCCAGAACCCATCAGGATGGACCTGGAAAGATGCCTGGAGGTAGAAACTACTACCATCATCTATGATTTCAGCAGCAAGAAACGCTTGATCATTATCACAGATGCCCTCTCACTAGCGCAAGCCATTGGGCTCTCTGGTGGATGTGGGTCTGTGCTGCATGGGTATGGAAGGTGGATGCAGTAAAATGGTGACATGGCTCTGGGGACTACACTCTGAGCATGCTGGAGGCCACCCGCCAAACTCCTGCGCCATTCTTTTTATTTTTTTAACTTTTAATTTTTATGTATTTGGTACAAGGTCTTGCTATGCAACTCAGACATGTAGAGATCTTCCTGTTCTAGCCTCCCCAGAGCTGAGATCACAGCTGTGCCCCATTACACACGGTCTCCATGGCCAGCTCCCATGCCCAGGGCAAGGCCCACACCCCATGTCTTACCAGGGATTGAACCTGGGTCCTTGTGCTTGCCTAGGCAGGTGCTTAGACCACAGAGTTATCTCCACGGACCTCATCTGACTTTTTTTAACCCTTAATTTATTTAATAGATAACTGTTTGTTTGAAATCAACAACACATTATGTGGTTACCAGTTAGGACAAATTAAGGGATGGGAGAAGGAGCCTAGGAAGAGGCCCATGAAGTGCTTTAGGATAATTTCAAATGGATCCAAAGACTGTGCACAAATGCTAGGGCAACTGTAAAAAAAATTAAAGAAGGTATTCTCTTTCTTGATTATGTTGGTAGTTACATGCATGTACAAACTTTTGCAAAGGTTATGAACTCCAGATTTAAAGGAAAGCAGTTTATTTTATGTAAATTACATCAGTAAAATTAACTTGAATATATAGTGTAAATATTCACTAATCATATGAAGATTGATTCAAAAGACCATGTACTCTAGAAAACAAATGCTGTTTTGCATTACAACTGTCCTACATATATATATATATATTATATATATATATATATATATATATATATATATATATATATGCACACTATTATTGTGTGTATTCTAAGACAGCAGAATGAGGAAACAAATAGAAAAAAATAATAAAAAATTAAGGGAGAAGCCACAAGATTGAAAATAAAGCTATGTTGCCAATACCAGAAGACAGAGAGAAACAATGGCAGGTACGGCGTTGGCGTCTTGGGCGTGGCTTGGCCTTTGGGGAATGAGGGCCATGCAAACCCGAGGCTTCAGCTCAGACAAGGATCATGAGAGTTCTTCTGGCTCGATTCGAGACGCCGGTGGGGCCTTCTTGAAGAGAGAGCAGGCTGAAGAGGAGCGGTCCTTCCGACAGAAGACTAAAGAACAACTGTCAGCCTTGAAGAAACACCACGAAGAAGAGATCTATCATCATAAAAAGGAAATTGAGCGTATGGAGAAAGAAATTGAACGGCATAAGCAGAAGATCAAACAACTAAAACATGACTAAATGCGTATGTTCCCCATAGGATGGCATCTATCATTGCCTGATTCTATGTAGACATAATCCTAGTCTAATTACTATTTGGTCTGTATACTGCCAACATAATAAATTGTCATCAGTGAAAAAAAAAAGACAGAAAATGCGTAAGTACAGAAGGGCCTGTAATAAAAGGTGGAGATAGAGGCTTAATAGAGATAGAAGAAGCCCAAGTAGGCTTGCCAGGCAGGCACTTAGACCACTGAGCTATCTCTATGTCCCAACTTGTGCCATTCTTAAGTCCATTTTAATTTTTATTTTATTTTATTTTATTTTATTTTATTTTTTGCCTTTGTGAGACAGGGTTTCGCTATGCAGTTCAGGCTAGCCTTGAGCTCACTTTTGTAGCCCAGGCTGGTCTCGAACTCGCACCAATCCTCCTGCCTCAGCCTCCCAAGTGCTGGGATTACAGGCGTGTGCCACCACGCCCGGCTTCTTAAGTCCATTTTAAGTAGAGACTGAGGATCTAAGTCACTCAGCATGACAACTATATGCTGCTCTCGGCATGGATGGGTACAGAGCTATTCTAAATCACATTTCAGTAAACACCTATCTGCATAGTTTCTGCAAATGTATGCTTTTACAGATCTCAGGAGACCTCTTGTTTTTAAAAATGAGAGACATCAAATAAGTGAGAACAACTAAGGCTGAGAAGTTAAAAGGCGTTGGGGGCTGGTGTGCATGGGACAGTCTTCGCGACTCCAGATCTAGCTAGCAGACTGCCCAGGGTGGTGCCCCTTCCTTGGCCCACTTTTGCTTATTCAATAAACAATAGTGGCTCTTCCTCCAGCTGACTTTTGACATTCCTGTGATAGAAGGCAAAAGTTATCCTCATTTTTTCACCTTTAAATGAGAAAAATTCTTCCTCAAAAGGTGTTGTAAGGGTTGGTGAGATAGCTTCATGGATTAAGCACCTGCTCAGGCAAGCACAGGGGCTGGATTTCGATCCCTGGCACCACATGGTGTACGGTCCTTGACCCCAGAGGCACTGACTGGGCCACCGAATCTGGGCATGGTGGTGTGTGTGTGTAGTCCTAATGCTGGGGAGGCTGAAAACAAGATTCTGAGCTGCATAGTGAGCACTGAAAAAGAAAAGATAAAAAGTGGAGAGGCTTACAGGAGATGCTACCTGAGAAGCAGGTAGCCTGATGTCTGGCTCAGGAGAAGGGAGCCTCTGTTGGCTACTACAGTAACCTCACAGGATTTTATTACTCTTTATGTGGTGAGTGGTGCACCATAAACCACGACATGATGTCAACGTGTTATGCACACGCTCATGGTTTGTGCTGTTTAAGACGTTGATGTTTCCCTGATCAACTATTTGAGAAAAATGTTATGTCCTTGTTCAGTTTACATAAAAATTAAATTAATAATGGTTTCAATATTGAAGTATGAACAATGAAATACTGAAAGAACTAGGAGAAAATACCAGGGAATGTTTGTATAATATTGGAGACAGTCAGCATCTTCACAAACAGGAGGAGGCCAAAATTATATGAAAGAAAAGTTTGTGCTATTTTTCTCCAGGTTAAAAGAAAACTACTCTATGTGACAGGATAGCACAATAAGATGAAGAATATCAAATAGGAAAAAGATAATATCTGTAATGTTAGAAAACAATTTAAGGATTAACCAGAAGGATCATTCAAATGGAAATAGAATGTAAAAATAACATTTTATTAAAAAAACAAAGTTCAATAATGTAACAAGAAGATAATATTTAGAAGATAATGTTTTACTACTGTAGCAAAGATTAAAAGGCTGATGACAAATTTTAATCAGAATATGGGAAGATAAAGGGAGCCTTTGGCTTAGCTCAGTTATTTAAGCACCTGCTCAGGCAAACGCAGTCAGTCACAAGGAACCAGGGTCCGATCCCCAGTTCCACAAACCTTATTGGGTCTGCCTTCGAGGCAGCCAGCACCAGCCAAAAAAACAAAAACAAAAACAAAAAAAATCATTCTGAAATTTAAGGCCAGCCAAATAGCTCAGACGATTAAAGAGTCTGCAAGCAGGCGTAGGGGCCAGGGATTCCATCCCTGGGCTTACCATACCAGCTCTCCTCCCAGGGCCCACTGAGACTGCAACTGAGACTGGCTGTGGTGGCACATGCCTGTATTCCCAGGTCTTGGGAGGCTATAAACAGGTGAGTCACTATGAGTCTGATCTATAGTGAGACCCTGAACACCCTGTAGACCGTTCCCTAAAACACAAAATAAATAAATAAATAAATAAATAAATAAATAAATAAATAAATAAATAAGTAAAATATGGGAAGATAGGAATTCTCAATATGGACAGTGAGATCACGATTTTCTTACAGGAGAATTTGGCTGTATATTTGAGGTAAACATTCTCATACTTTTAGCAGCAAATCAGTTTTATAACCTTTTTTTCAACCGAAATATTCAGATGAGCTAGCAAAACCACCTATAGAATAACAGCGGTCACTGTGGGGTTGCCGTTTAATAACAGAGAATTCTGTTCTCACATCCACATTCTGCCTTGTCGTGTTGGTCAGACTGGTGAGTTCTGTTAACGAGGCACAGAGAACAGACAAGGACAGGAGGAGATTCCGTCGTTAGCAGAGTGGGACACAGGCCTCACGCCTGCAATCCCAGCTCTGGAGACGAAGGTGGGAGAAGCACAAGTTTGGGTGCAGCCTGGGCTCCTCAGCAGTTTAGTGAGGACTTGCCTCAAAAAATTGGGCTGGGGATGGAGTTCAGTACAAAGGTCCTGGATTCAGTTTCCAGTAGACACACACACACACACACACACACACACACACACACACACACACACATGCACACACGCACACGCGCACACACACACCTCACTCCTCTTTCCCTGGCTCTGTTTGCAACCCTGTGGGCTCTGGGGTTGCCAGAGGAGATCTGTGACTTGACGTTCAGAGGAGACCCACTGATTCTCTGAGGCAAGTCTCAGGGATGGCTTTCCAGCCGCATTCTGCAAGTGAGTAGGAGAGTCACCAGCTGAACAGGACCAAGAGGTCTTAGCCTCTGTTTGTCTCCATCTCATAAAAATCCAGTATTAAGCAGCCTGCAAACTCACGATGCTTCGGCCTCTGCCTTCCCCGTGCTGGGCACGAGCTGCATGTGTGGCAAAATCTGCAGATTTTGATGCATTTTTTTCTCTTCCTCTTTTGAGTTCCTGGTTTTAGTTCTTAGAATGTAATGTTTCTTTCACATTTTTATGTTTTTCTTTTTTTCTTTCTTTTATTTAATACCAGAAATTGAACTTGGAACCTTGCCCTTCCCCGGCAGGCCCTTACATTGCTGAGCTACATGCCCAGCCCCATATTCTCATGTTTTAAAAACATCAGGAAAACTAAATCAATCACTAATTACAAAAAGTCACCCCCAGTGAAAACAAGGTGATGCTTACAGCTTTGTCTCAGCTTGAGCAACTGGCATTCCCTGAACCTATCCTAGGCACAGCAGCCCACGCTGCAGACCAAGACTGAGAAGAAGCCAGCGAGGGTCCACTGTGCAGAGCCCATTCCACCGAGGAGGCGCTTGGTGCTGCAGAGGTCCCTCTGGGAAGGGATGATCTCCCCGTGGTTCTGCTTCAAATGCACACTGCAGGCTGCCTGGTCCTGATGGGCCCTGTGCCTCTGATGCTTTATCAGATGTCTCTGGACACCCTGACATCCTGGCCAGCCTGCTGCTCCTGCTGGCTTCCTGTAGCAACCGTGCGGGTAAATCTGCAGCTTTCTAGGCCTCGCTCCTAGTTCCTATTTGATTTGGTGCTGAGCCTTGCAATTGCTTTTATTTTTGTTTTTTCTTTTTCTTATTTCAGGGGAGTAAGGGTCTTCAGCTAGTGAAATGGTGTCTCAGAGGAGGTGGGCCACACCCAGGCAGGAGGCACCTGATAAAAAAAGACACAGGTTAATTTTTCCACCCTTACTTCCACATGCAAAACGGCTTTCAACCCTCCAAATCCTTTCCCTTCCTCAAAAGGGTGGCACACTGCTGGCACCTTCAGAACAAGTAGCCAAAACCAGGAGGCTGGTCTTCATTTGTCACCTCAGGGTGAACAGGTGTGTGTGAACTGCACGGGGAAATATTTTTGAAGAAACACAGATTGTTACCTTTAAAAAGGTTTCCAGGCAGTTAACATCATCAGAAAAGGAAGAGGTTTGTTTTCAGTGAAATTGCCTTGTCAGCTTTTCATCAGCCTAAAAAGCAGTGAGATCGAACTCACAGATCGATTTGGCTGAGGCGAATGTTGCAGAAACTGGAAAAGAAACACCAGCGGCTTTAGGTGTAGGAAGAAACAAAATCGGAACATAGTGACCCTTTCTCTAGGAAGAAAGTGGCAGCACGGTTTTTCTAAGCACTCTTCAGTGATTCTTTTGGTAAAAGAAAAAAAAATCTGGTCTTATATTTTGAACATGCAGAACTCTGGTCTTATCCCACAGTTACTAAGCCTTTGAGCCTTTTTTTTTTTTTTTTTTTTTTTCACTTATATTTATATTGGGAATGAAGTAAGCCCCAGATCCCCTTCCTGTTCAAAACACAGTACAGCCTGGCATCTCCATACCTTCCAGGAGGGGCTGAGGGAGGACAAATGAGTCCCAGCATGGGCTCTGGGCCTGGCACAAAGTGGCCAGGAAATCCGAGTTTAAACACAGCCACCAGCATAAGGGTGAGGCACATGGTTGCAGCGGGAGTGACCTGCTTGGGGGAGGGGCTCCGACTGGAGGTCACAGTGGTAGGATCAGTGGGCTCTCAGGTGAAAGGAAGCATCCTGACATGAAAAGCTAGAAACCAAGAGCTGAGGACTGACGAACGCAGCGCAGCTAGGTGGCTCTTTCCAGAACTTGTCACCGTGTCAGTGAAAAGGTTCTATGAGACTGAAAAGGCAGGCAGTGATCAGGTGTGGAAGCTCTCATTTCACAACTAATTTAAACTCATAGGCGGCAAAGTTGACACAAAATAGCTCTACTCTGGAAATAAGGACATAAAGAATTGCAGAATGCATCGTTTGTTTTCCATATATTTCTTAAGCATCACCATGATTTTTTGTTCCTTCTTGGCTTCCCTGAGGGAGACTGATTCTATTTTTCAGGAGGTAGAAACCCAGGGCAGAAGGTCAGCTGCTGGGAAAGAGCAGGATGGTGGATGACAGCAGGTCTGGTGTCGGGGAGTGACTTTTCTCTGAAGAGCTGCCCCATGGATGGACCCACGGAACCTCTGTGTGATGCCACTCCCGGGTCATTCTAAGAATGACTGACCTAGAATTTAGGATTAGGGTAGTGGTTGTCAGAGACCACAGACTTGGAGGGGAGAAGAGTAGAAGACATCTGGGGTTCTCTTGTGCAGAGCAGTGGTTATAGAACATGTACTGTATATTTCAAAACATCTGGAAGATAGAAATTTTTAAATGTGTGCAGTGCAAGATCTTCAGGGTCTCACTATGTATAGTGATCCTCCTGCTTTCAGCCTTTCAAGCCCTGGGATCACAGGCCCACACTGCCATGCCCAATCTCAATGACAGTCTCAGCACACCTTGGGGGCAGGGCCAGCATGACTTACGTTGCTGGGGATCAAACCCAGCTGCTGCACTCTGCCTAAGCAGGTGCTTTAGTCTGCTGAGCTATCTGGCTGGCCCAGGAAGATAGAATTTTAAATGTTTTCATCACAAAGAAATAATAAATAAGGTCATATGGAATGCAACTTACCCTGCTTTGATGGTTACACAGTATGTGCTTGTATCAAAATGTCACGTGGCATCTCATGGATATATATGGCATTTATATATCCATTAAAAATGTTTGAGGAGCTTTCTCAGAGAGTTATGCCACTCATAGGGAAAAAACTAGTTAATAGTGCTAAATAGGTTGGAAGCTCCATACACTGGGGGGGACCCCGCAGGGGCATTTGTGTTCCTGATTCCTCTCTTCTTTCACTCTCAAGCTGCTTTGGGTTGAGCAACTTTCTCCCACCATGCCCTTCAGTGTGTGTGTGTGTGTGTGTGTGTGTGTGTGTGTGTGTGTGTGTTCTTTGCTTTGGAGCTAGCAAACTATGGACTGAACCCACCCACCGCAGGAGCCTAGTAAACCTGTCCTTCTCATGTGTGTGTCTCAGGTTGGGAAAGCAATGGGAAAGTGAGGAGCAGAGGAATTGGACCTCGGGGACAGTTCAGGGCCAAGCCCAGCACAAGGGCTGCCGGAGGCCAGTCTGAGCTGGTCAGGACTAGAACCCTATCCTCCTCTTCCTCTAGTTCTCTTCTAAGTGTTCAGACTCAGGTTTTGCAATCTTGTTCTTTATTTTGCAAATATTAGACTAAGGCTTAATTTCAAATACCTGAATAAAAGCTAGAGAAAGAAGTCCCATCTTTTGAATTTCTGCAGGGTATGGTTATTCAAGTCAGACTGCAAAATACAGTGTATCCCTGGGATTAGAGGCACTTTTCCATAACTGGAGGATGACTTACTTTGATTACATTCTTGTGAAAAGCTCTTCTTTAGTAAATATCAAAGGTGCATTATGCAAAAAAAGAAAAGAAAAAAAGAAAAAGAAAAAACCCTGATCCATTATTCATTATAATCTAACTTCTCTGAGAACAAGGCAGAATCTTAGTGGGCTGGAGAAGGTGCTCAGCTGAAGAGACTCTCAGTGTTGAGGACTGCGGCCATCCAAGAGACTTCCCAGTCACAGAGTTTATTAATGATGCCAGGAATGATCTCTGTTGTTAAAAACTAAATTTGACAGCAGTTTCTCTTCGGTGTTCTAAAGATGGATGTATTCTGGAAAGCAGGTTACATCTGGTGCCTGCAGCAGTCGAGCGCTCTGTTGGAGGCACAGGTACAAGTTAGAGGCTCTTCCTGGGGAGGTCCATGTCCTGCCAGGCACAGCAGTGCAGTCTTGCTAGCCAGCGCCACTTGCTTTGTGACATTTTATTGCATTTTATCAGTGTTTTTTTCTTCCTGAATTACATTTGTCAGAGCAGTAACTTGATTTTTCTTGTTGTAATTTATTCAAAGAACAAATTCTGTCTGTTTGTCTGTCTCTCTCTATATATGCATACATGTATATATATATGTATGCATATATGTACATGTATGCATATAATTTCATTGTATATGTATATGGCCACTGCATGTAATAAGCTTACACTTCTCCATGCACATCGCACAGACGCAGTCCTGGGATAGCAGAGAAGGACTGTGAAGAAGGTCATGTGAGCTCTAAAAGTTAGCTACCTTATTTTAATTTATTAATACCTAATAATTAATTAATTTATTTATTTATTAATATTAATTCCATGAGAGATTTACTTGCTGCTTTGCTCACTCATTTAACAGCATATGTGATATGACTACGACTCCTTACGTGTGCCTCAGAGTCTCTTTCCTTCTCTTTCCTCTTTCTCCTCCTCCTCCCTCCCGCTCACTCCCACTCTTTCGAATAACACATGCACCTCTGACAGTAGCTTCTATTTTGGTCTAAAAGTTGGACAATTAACATTTTTACTTTTTTCTAATTTTTATTATTATAATATATTGAATACCCACTTTGGACCAATAATACTGCACAAGAATGTTTTGATATTCCTCAGCGCTTGGATTTTGTATTTAAAATTGGTTTGATGGAATTGCTAGAATGTGGCTTTTACAGCATTTGCCTTTCAGATTTGTCGAGGTCTCTATTTCTGTTGTTATTCGATCAATTTTTATAAATATTCCATGGACACTTGAAAGGAATGTATACTTTTTGAAAAGTGCACCAGTCAGTAGATACCTGCAGATTGAATCTTACTGTGTCCTTCAAATCATTGGTCTTTTTATTTCATATAGAAGCATAATATGTCCAACGCAAAAACTGAATTTTAAGTTGTTAAAAGATACTAAAATAAACCATTTTCAAATTATTGGGTTAGAAATACATCTAGAAAATAAAGAAATGAAGGTGTCTTTTGCTTACGTTCTGCCTCCTTTCTGTTTGATTCTGGGAGGTTGTAATTTCGGATCTAGAGCATTACCTATGGAACACACACACACACACACACACACACACACACTCACACACACACACACTCACACACACACACACTCACACACACACACACAAACACGGTGAAATTGTGTAGTTACTGTGTGTAATAGGCGCACACTTCCCCATGTACAGCACCCAGAAGCAGTCCTGGGATAGCAGAACACACGGTGAAGCAGGTCATGCGAGCTGAGACTGCACAGTGATCCTCAGGGTCAGCGGAAGGATACTCTTTCACAGCCTTTAGCATTCTTGACAAAACACAAACCTGTTCGTTGTTGGTTTTAGATGTATCCAAAACCAGAAAATTGAACACTTATTTATTACATAGAATTTTAAAAATACTTTCACTAATGTCTGATTCAGATATCACAAATTTGTCCTTTGGAAATGTACAATTAAGCCTTTTAAATTTATGCAGACAGCTGGGCAGTCGCGTTGCTATTTCATCTTTGCTCCTCCACCTGGACCAAGAGAGGCTTCACTCCACGGTGCAGCAGGTGCTTCTCACTCCCCCGCACCCAACCCCTGGCAGCTACCGGCCCACTCTTCATCTCTATGGATTTGCCTGTTCCAACAAAAAAAAAAAAAAAAAAAAAAAAGAAGTGGAATTGTTCACTGCGAACATTTATAATGGGTTTTATTTATTAAGCCTACATTTTTGAGGTTCATCCACTTTGTAGCATGTATTAGCACTTCATTTCTTTTTAAGGAAAAATAATACTTTTTGTGTGCATATAATATTTTTTTTATCTAGTCATCAGTTGTTGCTGAAATTCTAAGTGGCCAAATAATAACTGACTTCCTATGACTGCTGATAATTCTTTTCATCTGATTTTTCCAAGATCAAACAGTTACTTGAGAGGGAAAGCATTTTTGGTGTCATTTACAGCTGAATTGCCTTTCAAGTTGCCCTGAAAGCCCTTGAACATACAGCTTTGTTGCTTTACCTTATAACTGCATATATTCCCAAGTTAATCCTTTAAAAATACCTTACTACTGTTGCTGGAGGATGTCAAATGGAACAGTGACAATTCTCTTTTCCTCTCTATAAGCGTGGGTTAATTTTGTTTAGTGAAAAATCAATATAAATAAATTAAATATTATGCCCTTTCCAGGATGCATCAAATGGTCCTGGAAATCTTTAATGTATTCCATGGTCATAAGTTTTTTTCCTACTTGATAATCAGTAATCAAGCCTTTCTGAAATAGTAATGTAGGTTTCCACTGCTAATTTATTCCCTCTCATTCTGATACTGTTGCTTTGCTTTTATGCTGGTCTCAGGTGCTGCTATGATCTATAGAATGGAAACTGAGTCTTCAGCAAAGTCAGATCACTTTGGAGCCTTACGGAAGGAAGTGTGCTCCATACTCTAACTGAAAACATCAAGGAATACTTGTCAGCGTGGTTTCTGTGCTGACACTGTGCCGTCCCCTCCAGGAGACATACCATACTTTTAAGCTTCTTTGCCTAAAGTAAATGATTTCATGAAAGCAAATGGATGACAAAAGACTTAGCAAAAGTTACACAGAGTAAAATGAACTGCTAAACGCAAACCCAAGTGGCTTTTCATCCTGAGCTATTGCTGGCAGTATTTATAATGTTCTATTGTTTTGATGAAAAATGAACAAGCCCTTTTTTGTCTTTTTGGATGATCTTTAACTTTCTGTTTAAGAAAACAGGAATAAAACTTTTGAAAGTAATATGCTATTTTTCCTGTCTACTAATAATTCCCAGTTTTGCTGGCTCTTTATTTTCTGTGACAGTGTAGTTATTTTCAAAGTTTCAGTGTGTCTCATTTTGCAAAGGAGCATACACCTAGCAAGCCATATTTGGAGCTCTGATTCAATTTGTATGACAAACTCATCCTTAAGAAAAAAGTTTGCACTTCATGCATGGAGATGGTACCCTGCATCCTTGGGGAGCAGTGCATGTTTAATGACTGCCCACATCCTAGTCTTACAGATAAGAAAGACGGTCACTATGTAGAAGATTCAGGAGACTTCAAAAGAGAGAATTACTTACCTTTCTGAAAAATGCAAGGAACATACAATGGAAGTGAATTTTTTGAGTTTGTTTTCTTATCCTTGGAAAAGACATATAAGTGGTGGAGGTTTGTAAAAGTCTACTTGGGGTCATCATGAACCATTCCACAGCCAGAAGTTAATCTTTGTCCTTTACACTGGCTCAAGGTGACATGACTAATTTGTTGCATGGATGCTGTGTGCATGAACATTTGTGTCTCAGGCAAAGTAATGAGCCCATACACAATGAGGCTGGCCTATCTAGATCAGGCCTAACATCTAGAAGTTTATGTTTAGGATGATGAAAAAGTATCCAGAATTCAGAAACATGTAGGAAAAGGTCACTGTGTGCCCTTCCAAAGCATTGAAACATTTCTTATCAGGCCCACTGAAGTGCTTCTTAATGCTCTTGGAGTGTAATCCTTTGTTGACTTCTTCGTAAGATTGACTAGCATCACCATTCCACGAAGTTATACAGTACCTCGTAGGTTTCTGCTCTGAAGAGATAAGAACATTTCTCATCATTAGAAAATAACACAAACTCAAATGTTTACATTTTAGGATTATGTTGACAATAAATCATTACATTGCTAACCCAGAAAGCATCCAAAATTTTTTTAACTTCGTAGCTCCTATATGCATTCTATTTCTTGAATCTTCTTATGAACTACATTTATTTTGTCCAATTCCTTGCTAGTTAGTTGACATTTCTATTCTTTACAGTTAAGCCTTGTTTTTATTCTTAAATTTTTTAAATTTTATTAATTTTAACGAGAAAGAAATAATGAGAAAGTTTCAAAATAGGTCCTGTTTTTAACTTTTTGAAAATTACATTTTCATACTTACTTGTGCCTTTCTCCACTATCCTGCAAAGTCCAAGAATAAGTCATTTTTGTCTCAACCTTCATGCTATTTATATTCTTTCACTGTGTGGCAGAATGGCTCCTCACACTTAGAAGTTGGCAGTATTCACTGTTTTCCTATCTGTCAAAGAGGAGCAAGATCTCTCAAGAACCAGTGCTTTCCAGTTTAAAGGAAGCATACAAACTGTGGATTTCCCCTGGTGTTCTCCACCCACTTGAATACATAGAATTTTAGGAATAAGCTTATGTCTTGTCTACATTAATGTGCAAGCCTGCTGACCACGTCTTACTATTTGACATTTCAGATTGGTGCTTCCCTGATAGGTTGCCTGCATGACCAGGTTTTCTTCTCTGGAAAGGAATCTTTCCATCCAACGATCACTCTCCAAATCTGACTGCTCATCAGAATCTCTTGAAAAACTTTAGAAAATAGGTAGTTCCCAAGATCGTATCTCATTTTTATTAAATTTTAATCTCTGGAGAGGGGTCTTGGGAACTCATATTTCTTTATTTTATTCGTATTCATTTTAGTGAGAAAAAAGATAAAATAATGAAACTGTTTCAGAACACGTTAGTAAGGCAGTTACAATAATTAATACATTGTATACCGTTGTCCTCATAGTAGTTATTCAGAGGACAAATGCAGACATGATATCTTTGTCTAAACAATATTAATACCTTTCTTCTCAATGCAATAAGAGGGGGTAATTGTATATCTATCTTATGCTATGTATATGTATTTCTTAAAAGCCTCTAGGATAATAGTGTACACCCCTCTCTCCCCAGGATGACCCAGTTCACTCACACTCATTTTTACCCTACAACTCCAGATGGTCTGATATCTATAATTCACCAACTGACCCCACTGGCCATGGCCAGATGAATCACTATTTCTTCTGCTCCAAAACTTGTTTCAGAGTAGAGTTGTACTCTGCAGATGGATGAGGATGCTTACGGTTTGGGAAGAGAAAGAGTGGACTTGGTCTTAGAAAAAAAAGAATCGAAAGGATCAGTTACTAAATTTTAAGTTTCATCTAGAGCTAACCCCCTGGGGAAAGCTAGAGTTATCTTCACAAACACATCCTGGGTGGTCAGATTGTGCTACTTTAGCACAGAGGCTTTCTGCAGTCTGCTATCATGTGCCTTCACCTTGGAAAGCTGTACTCACGATACTGGGGTCTGCTTTCTTGTTCTGGGCAGAGCATTCCCCCAGGGCAGTGCTCATGTCTGACTCCACACTCACATTCCCTTCACAGTGTAGGGTCATCAGACATTCTTGAGTGTGTACTGATGCTGAGTGAGAGGTGGTGGTGACTGATCGGCCACTGTCCTCAGGCTTAGGGCATGCCAGTTTCCACTGTAGCCACTTTCACGGGGGACTGGACAGAGGTCTACACAGTGACAGAGTCATACTTCACTCCAGAGCCTGGTTTTTATCTCTTTAAAGCTTAGGACACCAACTTAAAGTGAATACTTCAGAGAGTGTGAAGATAGGATGAGAACTAAACTACATCTTTTATGCATCAAGAGCTGAAAATTATCTTGTTTTGTGACATGTGACTTTCAAATAGTATAAAGTTGTTTTCATAAAGTTGATCTTTCAGATTTTATATTTTATGCCATGGTATAATGAAACAAAAACTTAGCAAATCAATTCCAACCTCCAACACAATTGTGATAGAAATTTAAATGTGAGTTAACACAATAAAGATATTTTTTTTCTCCTTTAGGACCAGATGAGGTCATTAGTTATAGCAACAGAGTGAAAGGAGAAAATATAGTGTCTGCCTTATGCTTATAACTCAGGTTTCTTAAATACTGCTCTGCTGAAAAATATGCCACCTCATTACAACTTTTTAAAGAGTGAAGCTAGCTCATTTGGATTTACAGTTCTGTTAATGGCCAGTCTTTTTTATTGCTTCAGTGAGATGCTTTTGAAACAAATTTTCAGTAAAAGCTGGGCATGGTGGCACACGCCTGTAATCCCAGCACTTGGGAGGCTGAGGCAGGAGGATCAATGCGAGTTCGAGACCAGCCTGGGCTACAAAAGTGAGCTGAAGGCCAGCCTGAACTGCATAGTGAGACCCTGTCTCAAAAAGACAAAAAAAATTTTTTTTGAGTAAAAATTTTGTGTTTTCTAAGTTTCAGTGCAAATTTTATGGGACTAGACAGATTCTGAGACAAAAATTATCTCCTTTCCTCCTGCTCTTATGATGGCCTGTCTGACATATTGAAGTGTGATATCACACATGTGCAAAGTATGATAACAGGGTGCATGTTTAAGTCTTAAAAAATTACTACAGTAAAAGACATCATCATTAGTCCATCTCAGAGTTTTCTCCCTATTTCACATGCATTTATCTTGTCTTTATTGCCAATTTCTGAAACATTCCTGGTGCCTTATTTTATCAGTATCTTTAGTTGTGCTATTGTGGCTTCCTTGATGTCCTCAGCTGGTATAAAACATTTATCTTTCATGGTTATTTTGACATTGGGAAACAACCCAGAAATCATAGGGTGATAGATCTGGTGAATAAAAAGGTTGAACATATGTTATAATGTGTTTGTGAGCCTACTTTTCCATCCAGTAGTACTTGGCAGAAACACATAACAGTTCACGAAAGAATAGTTACAGAACTGCTTCAGAAAGTGACAACAGCAACGGGACAAGTATTTTGAAAGTAAGATATAGTATTCTGAGACAGATGAATGACAATGTGCCTTTTCCAGTAATTGTTAATGTAAACATTGACTTTATAATTTAATTATGCCTCGCATATCATGTCACAAACACAGACCCAGTTTGCTTTCTGGAATTGCATGCTTTGGTCTTTGTTTCTGTTTGATTACTTTTGAATACTTAATATGGAAAAAGTAGTTTTAAAATGGATTCATCTTCAAAATCTGGTTTGTCCTTATACATTCTGAATTCACGAAGTATCCTGTACGTTCCTGTATACCTGGTGTAGGTGATGGGTGCTCCCCCGCAGTGGCTGATACACTCTCTATAGCTGACAGAGCATAGAGTGGGCTGATTTTAGATGCAGATCCTAGTGTCTGGAACTGGGCCACAAAGTATTGTACCTTATATGATGCTAGCCCAGATCCATGTTTGTCTGTTTACTTCCTATCCCAACATCCTCAACATTCATCTTTTGTAGTAAAATTCTCAACTCCTCATTGTGGCCAACTCATTATGATAGGAAATCCCTGAAGCATTTCACTCATGTATTAAAACCAAATATGCCTGCAATGAAATAAAAATGCCATTAGTATTTTTAAAGAACAATTTTCCATAGAATATAACAGAGTGACAAAATTAGGTGAAGCCATAGAGAGCTTGAGAAAAATTGAAATGTGTATGAGTTGAGAGAAGTAGGGTGTACAATGAAGTAAATACCATAAGGAAAATTCAAACTGTAAGTGGAAAGGAGGTCTGTGAGCATTAGCTGGTTTTATGTTTGTTTAAAAAAAAGAAAAAAAAAAGTCACATCATCAGTTCAGTGGTTTGTGTATGTGAGAGCCTTTTCTTATACTGTGAACTAAACCATCTCTGGACAAGCTGATTTTTAACAAAAGAGGACAGAAAATTGGAATATGTGGTCTTTCCTTCAACCTGATAAAAAACCAACAGGGCAACACCAAACTAAATGAACAAAACTGGAAAACTTCAGTTTTAAATTAGGTAAGACAAGAATGTCCACTGTCACCACTTATGTTCAATATAGTTCTGGAAACATTATCTAGAACAATTAGACAAGAGAGAGAAATAAAAAGAATAATGATTGGAAAACAAGAAGTGGAATTATCATTATTTGCAGATGACATGATCCTCTACATGGAAAACACCAAAAAATCCACCAAGAGACTTGTAGATTTAGTAATCAAATTTAGTAGCATAGCAGATAAAAGTCAACACTCAAAAGTCAATAGCATTTATTTACACAAACAATGAATACATTGAAAGAGAAAAATCACATCTTTCACAATAACATCCAAAAAATGAAACACTTAAGAATCAGTCTAACAAAGGAAGCAAAAGATCTATCTAGTGAAAATTACAGTATTCTGAAAAAAAGAGATGAAGAGGATTTCAAGAAATAGAAAGACATTACTTTCTTGTGTATAGGAGAATCAACTTGTGAAAATGGCCATACTTTTAAGTTTGTTATACTGATTCAGTGCAGTCCCAATACCATTAGTAGACCTCACAAATCTAGAGAAAATATTCCTAAAATTCATCTGGAACAAGAAGAGGGCTAGAAAAGCAATCCTGGTCAACAAATGAAAAGCAGGAGGGATCACAATCTATGACAAGATATTATACTATAAAGCTACTGTGATAAAATCATCATGTTACTAGCAGAAAAACAGATCTGAGATCAATGGAACAGATTGGAAGATGCATACACAACAAACACAGTTATCCAACTTTTCTATGACAAAGGGACCAAACATGTTTATTGGAAAAAAAGATATCCTCTTTAACAAACAGTGTTGGAAAATTTGGCTCTCCACATGCCAAAAACTAAAAATGGATCTGTGTCTGTCACCATGCACTAAATTATAGTCAAAATGGATGAAAGATTTAAACATCAAAACAGAAACACTAAATCTCCTAGAGGAGAAATTAAGCACAAATCTAGAAGACATAGGGGGTAGAAAGAGAGTTCATGAAAAAAGCAAAACTGCACATGAAATACTTCAAAGAATGAACAACTTGGGTCTCATCTTTCTGAAAAGTTTATTCACATGAAAAGAAATCCCCAACAGGGTAAAAAGAAAACTCTAAAACTGAGGGAAAAATTACATCCAACTGCTCTTTTGACAAAGATCTTTTGTTTAGAACACATAAAGAATTCTTTTAAAAATCAGTCCCCCAAAACTCAAAGACCCAGTCCAAAAATTGGTATCTAAGATGAATATTCACTTCTCAGATGAAGAAATACAAATAGTAAATAAATACCTAAAAAATGTTTCAATATCATTTGTCATTTGAGGAATGTAAACACTGAAATTCTACCTCATTCCAAAAAGAATGGCCATTATTACAAAGTCAAGCAACAATAAATGCTGGAGGGTCTGGAGGGGAAAGGATCCCTTCTGTACTGTTGATGGGAGTGTAGATGGCTACAACCACTGTGGAAATTAGTGTGGAGATTCCTCAAAAAGCTAGGATTGGAAGCCCAATTCAATCTAGCTATTCTTGTCCTGGGTAATTTTTCAAAAGTGCTGAAAACATACCCGGCAATATATGTGCACCCATGTTTAATAGCAGCACAAACTGCCATAGCTAAATCTTTGAAACAACCCAAAGGTCCATCAACTGAGGAATGGATAAAAAGATGTGATATTTTACACAGTGGAGTATTACTAAGTTGTGAAAAGAGAAATACTAATCCTTCATGGATAAATGGGCTCATCTAGAGAACATCGTCTTAAGTGAAATAAATCAGACTTGCATGTCCAAACGTTATATTGCCCCCCAAAAAGAATCTGAAAGAGCAAATAAAATATGAGGAGTAGAATAGATACTGTGATATAAAAAAACATCTGTTCAAAGGGAACAAAAAATTGAGATGAGGAAAAGGACAAAAGACAGAAGAAGGGAAAAATGCATTTATGTATATATTCTGGACAGCTTGGCTGATTATGCTGCTGATTTCTGCTGGTCTACTGAAAGGCGAAGTTGATATTTAATTTTTTCTTTTCATCTTTAATTTCTTATAACCTTTTATGTCAATTTTGCATGCTTATATCTGGCAATCTAAACAACTAGTTGAAGGTGATGTTATGCAATATAACAACCATCACTAAATTCCTACTCTTTTGTTTGGTGAAATTCTTTCTTTCTTTCTTTCTTTCTTTCTTTCTTTCTTTCTTTCTTTCTCTCTTTCTTTCTTTGTTTGTTTTCTTTTTTGCTACTTTGTATTCTCTTTAAAAATAAAAATAAAATGAAAGTGGTTTTACAAGGGAGTTAAAAAATAAAGCTATCTCTAGGGAAGGAAAACGAAGTCCCACTTTATTTTGAAAAAATGCTGAGTTCCAATAAATATTTTATGCATATTTCCACTTGTAAGTGAATCTGAACTAGATTATCTGGAGTTACTGATGCTCAGTGGGATTTCCTTTTGTGCTTATTTCGAAAAATTTCCATTGAATTGTTATATACTTTATATGTTAATGTTCCATCAGGTGAGCACACAGTGTTTCAGAGGTAAACTTAATGCTCTGTTAGATTCTAGGAATCAGGAGAAAGGGCTCAAGTTCACAGTGAAAAATATGAAAATATTTGTATCATGTCATCATGGCTACAGCACCTTGCTGTTGGTCTGTCTTCCTGCCAGAAGCTGATATCAAATCCGACAATGGTTAACATGCGCTCCAAGTGCCTGGGCTGTATTTGTGCAAAGTTTTCCATCTCAAGGCTCGCTAGGAGTAATGTTTGTTACATCTGTTCCAGCCCTCACTCCTAGGAGTGCCAGGAATAAAACAAACTCAGAGATTTCAGTGAATTCCACAGACATGATACAGGACGGTTGTGCCAAATTTTTGAATTTCCTTTAGAGAACAACTCAGTCACTCATCTTCCTAATAGTTTCCCTTGCCATGCTAAGGAAAAGAAATGTAATTCACAAGGATCAAGGGGAAGGAAACAAATTCGTTTTGTTTCCAAGTTATGGGCTAGTTCATCAGAGAACCAAACTTGGAAGACCACATATGTGCTGCTTTCTGGCATTGTCTCATGTCTGCTTGGGGAGATCTATACCTCTGCTTTGAAGTTTCCTCCACTGCATTAAGATGAAGTAGCTCACCTGTCTGCCTCACCCATCATATTCCAGTGTGGTGTTTTCAGGCAAAAGAGGGACAAACCAAACCTCAGACTGTGGAGTAGGTAAGTAGATCAGATGTTTCCTTAGTACTTATGTAGCTGCTCCTCTATTGCCATGTAGTGGGCAAGTTCAGAACTTTCTCCTAGGGATAGTAAAGGAGATGAAGCATACTTGAACCAAGGAGTAAACCAGAAAAAGACAAAGACACAGTGAGTGACAAGGGTGGTGGTATCACTCCCCTTTCTACTCACTTTTTCTGTGGTTGTCCAGAGCCTTCAGTCATAATTTTTTTTAGCAATTATTTAAGATAAATCAATCCTTGACTTACAGCCTGAAACAACAGCCATAATTCTATTATCTCTCCTAGTTTCTGTGCATCAAGAAATCATAAAGGACAATGTCAGATGCTTCTGACTCCTGCAGGTTCCATCTGACAGTGACGCGAGAGTGGGAATAGCAAGGGTCTGGAGCTCTCTGGTGCTAGTCAAGCATGTTCCTCAGGTCACACCATTCATTTCACAGCTCATCCTGTGCATCTAAGTAGGCCAATTTGGGCTTCCTCACAGGATAGTGGCTATAGGGCATCTGGACTTCTTTCATGAAGACAAAAGGCTTTAAAGGTGGATATTCTTTCTGGCATGGTGATTCTGAGATTCAGAGGTCACTTAGTCTCCTTTATGGTACATTTCCATAGTTATAAGAAAATAAATAGTGTCTTGGTTATCTTTTTCATTGCTGAGACAAAATGTCCAAGACCCACAAGCTAAGGGAGGGAAAGTTTATTATAAGTCAGTCTGTGGAGGTTTCACTTCGTAGCTAGCTGGCCCCAAAGAAGGGTGGCATGACAGAGGGCCAAGCAACAAGTGATAGATGATCACACACTAGTCTTTGCTCTGTCCCTTATACTTTTATTCAAGCTATCTACGTTTAGAGGTAGCCCTCCCACCCAGTATGCAGCACCATTAATACTACTAGAGCTGCACCAATTTAGCCACCACCCACCCCGTTCTCAGCATGACACACTCTATATTTAGCCTTCTTCATAAAAGCCCCATCTATGGCTGATTCCAGGAGGCCTTAGGGGAGGGGGACATTTAGACACAAACTATAACATTCAGTAAGCTTACTTAGATTGAAACTTACCTCTTGGTGGAAAAGGTGAAAAGATTCTAGAAGAAGTGGCTATGAAAGCCACCTTTGGAAAGTGCTATCAGTCACAGTCATTGGTAATTGTAGGGCTCCCATGGCCACTCGTCGATGCCTCTCTGGATGGGCTCATTTTGTTTGCTCTTCACCCAAACCTTTCCTCAGCTTCTCTTGACTGGACAGAGAAAGTCAGAAACAAGAGAAACTGCAGCATGAGCACTGAGAAGCTAAAAGGTGAATTAAGGTTACTGTTCTGAGCGATAGTGAAAATGTAATTTGCACCTATTTTTTCTGAACACATGAGAGAGTTGCCTTACATTCAGGATGCATTTCATTTTTTAAAGCTATTGTGAGCCGGGCGTGGTGGCTCACGCCTGTAATCCCAGCACTCGGGAGGCTGAGGCAGGAGGATTGGTGCGAGTTCGAGACCAGCCTGGGCTACAAAAGTGAGCTCAGGACCAGCCTCAACTGCATAGCGAGACCCTGTCTCAAAAAGACAAAAAAAAAAAAAAATAAAGCTATTGTGAATGGTACTGTTTTCATTCTTTCCTTCTTATTGAGCTCATTATTAGTGTACATAAATGCTAATGAATTGTGTGTGTTTATCTTACATCCAACTATGTTTTGAAGTGGGTTAGCAATTGCAAGAATTTTTTGGTGGAGTTCTTTGTATCTTCTATTAGAGTAACATGTTATCTGCGTGTAATGATAATTTGAGTATTTTGTTTTTTTCTTCCATATTTAGGACAGGGCATACAGGGTCTGCAGGGTCTCATTATGTAGTAGATTGGACTCGTAGTGATTCTCTCATTTTCAGCCTCCGAAGTGCTGGCGGTACAGGCGTATGTCACCACGCCCCGTCTCAATCTCCATTTCAGCACTCCCCGGGGGTGGGCCTGGCATGAGGGGGATTGAATACCAGCTGCGCTCTGCCTAAGCATGCGCTGTAGTTCACTGAACTATCTGGCTAGCCATATGATTTGAGTTCTTATGTGTAACTTGTTACTGTTTATTCATTGGCTTTATTTGGAGTTTTTGTTTCCTCTGTGTTCTTAGCTGTGCAAATTTTGTTATTTTTTGTTGTTGTTTGTTTGTTTTTGAGACAGGGTCTCACTCTGCAGTTCAGGCTGGTCTTGCGCTCACTTTTGTAGCCCAGGCTGGTCTCGAACTCACACTGATCCTCCTGCATCAGCCTCCTGAGTGCTGGGATTACAGGTGTGCGCCACCATGCCCGGCTGTTATTTTTGTTGAACATATTTTTGAACTTATCTTTTGCGTTGATTTAGCACTTAGATATCTGTTGAGCTGATCCTTTATGTGGAAACACCTCATTTCCTCATCTATTTTGAATGATAGCTTTGATGGATAAGTTAATATGGATTGGAAGTTCTTTGCTCTTAGCCGTGGATGTACTCGGCTGCAAGATCTGGCCTTTCTTGTTTGTGCTGAGAAGTCTGTTGTTCTAGTTGTCTTGCCTTAAATGCAATTTTTTTTTTTTGTTTTTGTCTTAGTGCTTTTAATTTTTTTTTCTAAATGTCTTGTAATTCAATAAAGATAGGCCTTTTCATGTATTTGTTTGGTATTCTGTAAGTTTCATTTATTTATATTTTACAGATTTATATTTGGGAAAATTTTTTCCATGATTTCTTTAAACCTGTGAATAAATTCTTCTGTTATGTCTTCTGCTTTTTCTCTAACTCCATTTGGCCTTGGATTGGGTGTATTGTTTTCTAGCAGCTGCTAGTGTCTCTTGTTCTCTTATTTTCTTTGAGGACTTGATTGTAATTACCTGGTTTGTCTTCAATTTCAGATTCCTTGTCCTCACATTTGTCTATCTATAATTTATGAATTATGTGTAGTATTTATTTAGTTAGTTAGTATTTTTAGGGAAGGGTCTAAGGGTGTTCAAGGTCTCACTGTTAGATCGGATTCATAGTGATCTGCCTGCTTACAGCTTCATGAGACCGGGATTGCAGGTGTGGGCCACCATGCCAAGTCTCAATTGTGTCTCAGTGTGCCCCAGGGAGGGGACCAGCACAGCAGGCCTGGGGATCAAACACCTGGCCCCTGCACCTGCTTGCAGGTGCTTTTATCAGCTGAGCTATTTGGCCGGCCCTATATAGTATTTTTAGCTTCAGTTATTTTTCTCTGTCGTCTTTTTTTAAGGATTCTATATACTTGCTGATTCTGTCATTCAAGCTTTGAGCTATTTTGTTTAGTTTTCCTTATTTCCATGAAATTCACCATAATGTATTGAGTAAAATTGCTATGAACTTTTGTTTCATTTCATCTTTGAACACATCCCTTTTTTTCATCCTTTCTATAACTTTTTAAATTTTTCATGTATTTAGTGCAGGTTCTACAGGGTCTCAGTATGCATGATTGGACTCGTAATGGTCCTCCTGTTTTCAGCCTCCCAAGCACTAGGATTACATGTGGGCAGCACCACACCCAGTTTCATTTGCTATCTTAGCCTGCCCCCAGGGTGGGTCTGGCACAGCAAGATTGGGGTTGAACTAGTCTCTGCATCTACCTAAGCAGGCTCTTTAATCCACTGAGCTACCTGACTGGCCCTGTACAATTTATACTTCCTTTCTTATTTCTCTATGTCCCCTTGCTCTGCCTTGGGAGAGCTAAATTGGAAGATCTTCTGTTTCCTTGCTTCTCCATGCTTATATGTATATATGTATTTGTCTGTCTGTCTGTCTGTCTGTCTCTCCCCTCTCCTTCATCTATCTATCTATCTATCTATCTATCTATCTATCTATCTATCTATCTGCTATCTTTTCAAATATGTGCTCCACCTCCTCCCTTCCCTTTTGTGGGGATAGTACTGAAAATTGAGCCATAGAAAAGCAAGGGAATTTTGTGGTTTATATGGAGATTTTTTAGTATACTGTTGCCTCCCCATGAATAATGTTCACCTTTGTATGTCCAGTGCTAGTATTTATTCCTTCTGTTATTTACTTTAATTGACTTGGACTGTGTCCCTATGTTTTGCTGGAATAATTGCTTCTTGTTATTACAGTATAAAAAGATTCAGTGATAATATGCTTCTATCTGAGAGTCCTTGTAGCTACATTTTCCTCTTATGTACTCTTTATGCACATTATGATATTTTATTATAAGTGGCTGTTTTGTTATGAGGCAGTGAGATGGAGGGAGGATGATCAAAGGTGGCTGGATGAAGAGTAAGACATTAAGGAGTAAATTATTTAATGTATTTGGCGCAGGGTCTCAGTACATAGCCCAGTTTCATAGTGGTCTTCCTGTTTTCAATCTCCCCAGTGTAGGACTACAGACCACCACACCTGGTCTCAGTCTCTGGCTCTGTGCACCAGGGGGTGCAGCTATATGGCATGTGGTACCAAAGATTCAACCTCAGATCCTGCACTTGCCTAAATAGGCACATACTCCACTGAACGATCTCACCAGACCTTAAGGGGGAAATTTGAAGGAAGGATAGTGACATATGAGAAGAAAGGTTTGATGTGGAATGCTTTTAGTTGAGTTGAAGGGTTAGTCTTGAGAGTTTTTGAAGGGTATTTGTGGGAGTAGAGACAATATGTGGCTAGAAGGTGGCTTATTTTGTGACTGAGGAAGCTACTTTGTTGTCAGAAGCTGGTAAGAATAGTAAGTTAGGTAAGACATGGGCAAGCCAAAGGCTTAGCATAGAGAGGATTGAATCTTAATACTAGAAGAGATAGGAGTGACTATCAGGGAAGGTGAATATGGGGAATTAAAACCTTAAAATAATACAGAAATATGGTAATAATATTGCTTAAAGATTTGACCTGAAGGAACTACACAGGGAGCTGACATAAGGGGAGAAGGTAGACCTATCCAATTTCAGCCACAGGAAGAAAAAAATCTAAGAATAAAAACCTAAGAAACAAACAGTAAAAGATCTTAACGTAATTCTACACTAGTAAAAAGTCAAGAAACAAACAAAAGCTGGAACCTACAAGATATCTGATGGGGATGCAAATTATATTCCAAGAAGACTGCATATGTCATTCACATATGGTGTCTTTTCCAGAGACTCCGCCTACTCATGCCCCAGTGATACCATGAAGCCAAGTCAGGTGCACGACATCCTCTCCCTGGTTTTAGGAAGGCTCACAGTGCCTGATCCAGTCAATATTCTTGGGTTAGGAACTCTTGCTGTCTCTCTCCCTGGGCGTGATGGCAGAATCAGCTAACAGATTCACTAATGTAACACTTTCCACTAAGTCAGGAGTATTCCTAGTCAAACTAATCATATACAATAGTAATAAGCTAATCAGTTACAGTGATGATTACTAAGGTGAGTTAAGAAATAACATGTCGGAAGACCCAATTTTGAATTTCCTTTAGTCTAGAGAAGAAAGAAATTCATGGGTATAATGTAAGCATAACAGCCCAAATATTGACCCACAGCTAATATGCATTAAATGTTATAGCAATATCTTCTCTAATGGTAAAAAGGCATCTAGCAGTAATTTTATAGAATCAATTATCTAAAGCTCAGGAGGTTGGGTATGAGGTAATGCCAAAGTGGAGGAAGAAAAGAAAAGCAGTTTTTAAAAAGTCTTCTATGCTCTATGGGAAAGAGGAGATGGGGCAAAAGATCCTAATTGTGGTAGAGGTATGTATATATTCAGATGGAATGATAAGAAAGACGGTACAAAATTAGTGGAAATGTGGATGAGAAGATATTCTATAGTTAATAAATATATTACAGAAAAAGTTCACGGTAGCCAGAAGAGAAGGGTGGAGAAGAAAGGAAAGGAAAATATAAAAATGGTGAGAAACAACAAAAAAAAAAATCAGGCAAAAAGATATGGATAAAAGCAGAAGGAAAAAGGACAGGGAAAAGGAGAATCACTTCACCCTCTATAAAGTACATTGAAAGAAAAAGTCAAGAGGAAGAGAAGTGTATAAAAGAAATAAAGCTTTTGTTTGTTTGTTTTGGCATGTAGCTTTTCCCACAGCCTAGGATTAAAGAGTAGAATTTAAAACAACATGGGACTTTGGAGGACTAAAGCACCAGTTTAGGCAGAGTGCAGTAGACAGGATTCAATCCCCAGTGTGCTGTTCTGGCCCCAGGGCATGCTGAGATAGCAACTGAGACTGGGCATGGTGGCATGCACCTGTAACGCCAGTGTTTAAGAGGCTGAAAACAGGAGGATGAGTACAAATCCAATCTACGTAGTGACACCCTGTAGACCCAGTTCTAAATACATAGGGGGAAAAAAAAAAAAAAAAAAAAAAAACAGATGGGACTGTGCTCACACTGGAAGTCTAAGGTGACAGTCCATTCCCAGAGTGCTGTTGGGTTTAGACATCCATACAAAATGGGAACAGGGCCAATGTGCCCTCCATTCCTGTGTAACTGAGGCTGAAAGTGGTACTCAACCACAAGAGCCAGTTCCACATTGCCAGCTCTCACCCCTGAGCTGGGCGTCTCCTTTGGCATCCTTCCCTCACCCATATTGGGAGGTGAACAGCATGGAGCATGGCTTGGAGCCAAGGGGCTGCTCTGGGACCCAGGGTTGAACCTTGTGCCATTTTCAGCGATGATGTCCGCACCTACTCTCCTTCCACAGTTGTGGTGGCAGGTGCTGGATCAGGGTCATCTAGCAACTGCTGACTGTAGGAGACCACTCTGGAATCAGTGGCCTGTGCTTTCTGTGCAAGTTCCAGCTGCCACCAATTCTCTCAGTCCTAATGGAGTTGGATGTGGGTGAAAAGTTTAGTTTGATTTTATCTCTTGAGTAGTGGCTGGCCAGCTCTCATAGCTGCTTATAGCTTGCAGAGGGTTTCCTCTCTCCTCAGTGATCTGTTCTATTTCTTTTGTATCACTTCACCCTTTGCTCCTCTTCTGTGAGCTCCATGGTGCCTCACAGGTAACCTCCACTCACATGGGTTCCTTTCCAAGTCACTGTGTGCCAGACTCTGGAGGCTTTATCCTGGAGAAGCCAAGCTGCTCAGCGTCATTACTTGGCTTTTTTTTCCTGTAGCTTTTGTTTTCATGAAATAAGATTTAGAAGATTAATGAGGAGAAGAATGCTCTAATGTGTTGAGATACATTTTGGAATTTCAATATTTTTCCTTTGGTTGCTCAAGGATTTTATCATTTATCTTTTATCATTTCTTTTGGCTCAAAGAATTCATGTTGGCTATTCATTAATATATCATTGCTAAATAACAAATTCCTTTAACTTTCCTTTGTATCAGAATGTGTTCTTTCTACTTTCGTTTCTCAAGAATTGTTTTGCCAGATTTCACCAGTTCTTTTCTGCCAGCACTTGCAAAATATTTTGCTATATCCCTTTGTCTTCATCGTTCCAGGTGAGGAATCTGCTGCCTTGCAAAGTGGCATTTCTTGACAACAGCGCCGTGTTTCCCCTGTGCTGCTTCTCAGATTTGTTCTCAGTGTGTAGCAGTGAGCTACAGCTCTGTGTGAGTTTCTTCAGGTTCATCTTACTTGAGGTTTTGTACGTTTTTTTAAATTTATGGATTTGAACTTCTTTGCAAATACAGGATGTTTGAGCAATTATTTATTAAATTATGAGTCTCTGATGATATTATATGAGAACTTCATTTGTTGCCTGGGTGAGACAGAGCCCAGGCATTAGGATGAAGATTAGTGTTGCCTGGGTTAAAATTCTAGGTAAACCACTTAGTACATAAGTGAGGTAAAATTAATCTCTTTTTGCTTTACTTTTTTGAATTTTTTCTATGGAGTGAGACATGACGCCAGACTGCACGGACCTCTGTAGTCGGGCTCATTCCTGTCCTTACTCCTATACACACAGACAAGTAACTTCTTCTTTGGGGAGCTGCCCACTCAATTTGGTGGGCTGCCAGTCATAATAAATTACCATCCTTTCCACTCTCTGTCCACGTGGACTGAATGTTCCCCATGCTAAAAAGCAAGATCCCGTAAGCATTAGCACTGCCTTAGTCACCCAAGGGTCTGGAAGAATGTCTCACCCATGATAGTTCATTTGTTGCATGTATCAGTGAATAGTAACTCGAGTCTCTACGTTCTTTATTCCTCAGAATTGTAAAGGTGAGAAAATACTTAAAGATTCTTAGTTCAAGTAAGCACCGGGCTCTGTAATGAAAAGAAGAAATTTATTTTTATTTTTATTTATTTATTTATTTATTTATTTATTTATTTATGGCCGGCTCAGCCTTCCCTGAGGGTGGGGCTGGTGCAGCATGTGGTGCCGGTGATTGAACTGTGGTCCCTGTGGCTGCCTAAGCTTTCCTAAGCAGGCACTTTGGACTGCTAAGCCATCCTGCGGGCCCCAAGCAGAAACTTATTGCATCCATAGTCTTTACTTTTCTGTTTCTTTGTTACTCTCTCAGCCTTACTCCTCTTCTGCAGCTGTGTCTGCTTCACTACCCACGTCTAATGTGTAATACCTTGTCTGCAAGTGTCACTGAGCTTTCTTCCTTCCCTTTTCTCTTACAGTCTCTTTTCCTCATATTTTAATTAATTAATTAATTAATTTATTTATTTATTTATTTATTTTGCAGAACCAAGGATTAAACTCAGGCCCTTTGCGCTTACCAGGCAAGTGCTTATTCTACTGAGCTATCTCCCTAGCCCCTACCCCATATTTTAAACACTTGTTTTGTTTCCTATCTCTGTACTTTATTCCTATTTAGTTTCTACTTTTAATATTACCTTTATTCATATCTTTTTCTTCCAGCTATTTCTGTTCTGTATCAAATAATTGTGGTGCTCTGACATTTACTTTTTAGTGCTTTAGCATTTATTCACTGTCATGTGTGGTGAAGATCTTTCTTTTCTATTTATAATAAATCATTTAATATATTAAAATTAATAGACACAATTTAAATATACATAGAATCAATTTACATATTAAATATATTTGGATACTAAAATTAAGCATATTTATATAAAACAGGTAATTTTTCTTTCTCCTCTGACTTTCCATTATTATTATTTTTTTGTCTGTAGTTAAAGGCTATTCATAGAAGAATTTCTCATCCCTAGGTATACATGAATCTATCGATTTTTATTACAGCCACAGAGTCTGTGACACCAGGTCTGATGACAGTAATGTTGATTAATCTCCTTATGCCTGAGTATCTGAAATTAGGGAGTTGAATAGGAAACGATGGTAACCCAGCATCCTCAGTGTTGTTTGACTGCTGACTACTGAATATGAACATTCAGAATTTTCCAAGTGGAAGAACACAGCATGACTGGGCATCTGGCTGTGCTGACAGGCCGACTTCAGATTCTCTCTTCTTCCAGGCCTGCAACTCAATTCTTTGCTTGCATTGAAGGAAAACAGCATGGTTCCAAGGGAGAAGATGAAGAGATAACTGTCTTGTGTCTCTGCCTGAAGGACACAGACGACATGGCTATTCACTCACCACCAGCACTGCAGCACGGACCCCACGGGCCCCACCACTCTGTCCTCACATCACAGTCATAGAAGAAGGTTTTCTCTCGTAGTGAGTCCATACAATAATCTTGATCCTACTGTTTTTCAACCTCAAACCTTGTTTCTTGCTAGGGATGCAATAGCCTGCTCTTTTGACCCTGGAATCCTTGGTCATCTCCATTTCTGCCCTTCTATTCACCCCCACCTTGGTAATGTGTGTCCAAGGGCTGTGTAGGCCTGATCACAGGGTTTATTTGAGCATTTTCCTCCTCTTTAGATATTCCTATAAATACTGAAATGGAAGAAGATCTTTCAAAATATTTACACGGTATTTTGTTAGTGTATGCCTAGAGAGAATACATTTACATCAATTAGGTAATCACTTCTCAGACTAATTAAACCCAAATCCATCAGCATTTTACTTTTTTATGTTGAATTTTTAAATATGAGTTCTGGTGCATTAAAATAGTTTTTTTTCCATACTTCAAATGTGTCCTCTAGGCACAGTTTACAAAACTGGATTTACAGACTGTAAATATACTCACCTAATTTTGCAATGAAAATCTGAGACCTACAGTGTTAAACAACAGTGTTACTCTGCAAAATCTAAGTGTGGGTTATTGATATTCAATTTCCCGAGCAGTCATTTAATAAGTCAGGTAATGCATACTACACTTTGTAGTCGTGCCAGCAGGAAATAAAGCAGCCTTTTGGGGGGATGCACATGGCTGCTGATTTCAGGAAAAAGCTGACCAACAAGGGTAGCTGCTCTGGGGAAACAATTTGTCTTCAGATAGACTGAGCCATATGACCAAATCCACGTTATTCTGTTTTCTTGGTGCCTGGAATAGAATGAGATGCTTTCATTCATTTTCCTATAGCAAACCCAAAAGCAAAATCTCCAGAAATTATCATGAGAGTCAGTGTCACGGAGCTCCCCTGTAGCAGGGAGCATTCACTGTCAGCCTGCTTGTATCTTTGAATGAGTTAAAAAAAAATAAAATGACCTCAAATTAAATCAATAGCTAAAAATAGGGAATGGTTTGAAATCACTTGAAACACACTTGGAATATGTAGCTGATTTCAGTAATGTGAAAAACAAAAGCAAAGGAGTGGAGGACAGGATTCATTATCCCCAGAGGACAGAATCCTTCTCTGTCCTCTCTAATGATGCCACTCTTCTAGCTTTCTCCATACAGGAACCGGGTGCCCATGTGTTCCAGTCACCCTTGGCCCTGCTTGGGCGTGTGCCTGAGGTTGGTGTCTGGGGTGAGCGAGGGAAGGACACAGCATCTCAGCTTTTCCTTTTCTGTGATAATGTTCCACATATCTGTTTCACAAATTTGAATAAAATACTACATGGGATCTTCTTTGTTGTAATGCACATTTTCTTTGTTGTAAAATCCACTGGTTTATTAATTTGCCAGGAGCTGGAGGAAGCAGCAATAGAGTAGCAGTGAGCAACTCTCTGAACATTAGAGGAGACTGGAAGTGCTCAAGGTCCACTTCAGAAACATCATTTCTAGTACCAGTATGACATGAAATCCAATATATGAGGGCCAAGGAAACGCAGCCTGAGATGCATGAGTCATGCAGCCCTTATTTCTTCTGTTAGGCTTGCAAATAAAATGTGATGGCCCCCAGACTTGGTCTTAATTTGGGGGCAATGGATGATAAAGGTTTTACAAAAATCATACTTGACGATTCAAAGAATATTTCTAAGAAAGCCACAAGCCTAGAAAAGAGAATTATGTATGATCACTGTAAAGTTGACTTATATATATATATATTTTTTTTTATCAAAGGAAGGTGTGGGGGTCTATGCAAGCATGAATTATTTTGTGTTTTAGGCAGGAGTTGGGGCGCAGAGGGGGCTTTGTGAGAACAATGAGGCTCTATACTTGTGAAATTATTTTTGGTGTGGCCTTGAATACTGACTTCACTCATTCGCCACCTCCAGAGAAGTCAGCCAGGCTGACAGAGGCTGGACTCAGAAAGAGCATAGATCAATAGAAATTTGCATTATTTGGAGTAAAAGAAGGCAAAATTCTGTTTATATTAAATCATTTGATATACTATGTAATAACTATTAATAGATTTACCAATCATGCACAGATGAGGAAAATTTCAATACGGTGGAAAACCAGCAAGATAGCACAACTCTGTTTTCCCTTGAATCTAGCCATATGCATGGCTAGCATCTCCAATGGCCTTCCACAAGCTGTCTTGTGTGTATCCTTCTTCTGTACTGAAGCTTTTCTGGCATCAGCTTTAGAGTTTTAGAGCAGTCCTGTTATTTTTCTTCTAGAATTGTTTAAAAAATTTCTGTTGCATGTTTGAAAACAAATTTTTAGTCCTTTTTCTTATTAACAAGTAAGTGTCCGTGGTAGAGCCTATCATTGTATTGAACATTTGCTCTGTTCTGGGCAGGCAATTTAGCTAATTACCTAATTTAGTTTTCATCCTAGGCTTAGGATGAAGATATTATTATGGCAGTTTCAGCTGAACACACTGAGATTAATTGAATAATGTAATAGCCATGGTGCTGAAGCTGTGACGACTGAGGCCCGAGGGAGTCGGTCTAGGAGATTGTTAGGGATGATTTAGCTTACTGATTCAGTTTTAGCGAGCATAAAAATGAGTTTCAGAGACAGAAAGTGATTTGACTAACTCTTGCTGAAGAGGGTTTTGGAGACAGCCAAAGAATTGAAGGACTTCTGAATTCCAGGCCATTGTCCTTTCTCATGTGATCCAGTGACAGCAGATCCTTGCACTAATTCTGAGGAAGCTCACAGACTCTCTCAGACTCAGACCAAAGACGGAGCCTGGACACTGGGAGTTGTGCTGATTTTGGCTGTGCTAATGAGCTGTCTGGACATAGTCTTGCAGGGCCTCATCAGAGACCTGATTTTATCTCTCCTAAGTAAGAAGTGATGTGATTAGCTGCAGACTGGAAAATTGGACATTTATAAATGCGCATTAAAAACATATCAGAGCTGTGTCCCTCTTGGGACACAGCTTTATCTTTGCCATGCTGGACTTCAAAACCCCTAACAGGAAGGCATAGAAGTAGACCCAGGACACAACATCCTCAAATGCTTCCACTGCTGCACACTCTCTGGGGGCATAAGACTCCCAGCAGGCTGCCCTTCCCAGGGCAGAGGGGGCTGTTCCCATCCCTTCTCTCTGCCTGGTCATCTGAGCTGGGCCTGTGGTCCCTTCCACAGCCCTCAGGAGATGGACCTGAGCAAAAAGACAAGGGGTTGCCCGTTCATCTGCTCTTCAGCCTTCAAGGGCTATATAAAGTTGGCAGAGACAAAGTGATCCTGTGGAGGTGAAAGTCAGGAAGAGACAGTTGCTATATAAGTCGGGAGAGAACACAGAATTGAATGCCATTACCTATGTCTCCATAGTGCAACCGCGTGGGTTCATTAGCACTCTTTCAGTTTAATGATGCTCTATCTGTAGTCCACCTTTTAGTTGAGCCTTCCTTATGTATTTTTCATTTGTCTAATTGCTTATTTGTACTATTTGGTATCAGTAGATTTGTAAGAGGAAATGCTAATTTATTAACAAACAAATAACGTTATGTGATTTTTTTAAGTAAATACTATGTGTGGACATCATGATGTTTGCACCTTACAGTGTGTATCTCCACAGGGACAAATTCTAACCAAGGAGGTAGGCCATACCAAATCGAAGCAGCCCCTTGTTCTAGGCAGAAGCGTTATGGCCTCCTCAGTGGTGGAAGAGCAGCAAGTCCCAGGCGGCAGGCAAGACACAACAATGTGGAAGCACAGATGAGTGTTCAGAGTCATACAGGAAACTAGAGGAGACAGGGGTAGGCTGGGGAGGGACAGGGAGCTGCTTCAGGTGGGCTGCTGCAGGCTCTGTTTTCTCCAGTTAAGCACAGATAATTAAAAAAAATTTTTTTTGTTTCTTTTTTTTTTTTTCCTGCACTACCAGGCATTGAATTTAGGACCTTGTGCTTGCCAGGCAAGCACTTGTTCCACTGAGCTTCCTCTCTGGCCCCCTAAGTACAGACAATTTCTTAATAACTTCTGTACTAAGCAGGCTCAAGAGCCTACTTAACTCATGCCCATTTCTTTTTCTTTTAGGAAGTACATGGAGCCATAATCAATGTATTCTGATAGATGCTCAAATGAGTGCATCTAAAAGGCCATTCTGACTTTCTGGATTGGATGTCATTTCTCCTTCAAAAAAAAAAAAAGAGTGAGCACATTTATTTTCTATTTCTTTTCACTATCTTATCATGAGCTCATAGACAATAAGTAATCATAATTCATAGTTCCTAAAATTCATCTCATTAGGTCTATTCATGACTGGGTATAGGTGTATGTTTATAATTATACATTATCCTGTGAATTTCTCCTGTGTGTCTGCTTATTGCAAGGTAAAAAGTAAATTTTAACAATGGTATTATAAGCCTCAAACTTAGAGAGTGGGACTTTGAACTTCTAAGAAAAGCAAGGTCTTTAGACTTCATTGAGCAGGGTTGTAGGCACTGCTTCGGGGAAGGATAGACAATAGCTGATTCCTCTGTAGGAATTTGTCTCCTCTTAATAGTGGCAGACACTGCCAGGTTTCGTTGTGAACACCTAAATCTGTCTTGACTGTGTGAGAACTACGACATGGCTAGTTTGTCTTGCTTGCACTAAAACATCTTTGCTGTCAACTTCTGGGCAACACTATTGCCACACGTACATAAGAGAAATATAGGAAAAAGAAGTTCTTTTTCTTCTACCAGTACACAACACAGAATATGTCACATCCAGCCATCAAAATGTCCAACAGACACCAAATGGGTGTCCCACGACTTATGCAGTTCTTATCCATGTGCTTGGAGATAACATCAGATCCCATCCATGAAGTTTCAGGCTCGCAAGACTTCCAGTCTTGCTGAACCACACCCCTAGTTCAGGTGCCAAACCCAAGTAGGCTGTCACCTTATTTCTTACCAATGGTCTATAAATTGGGGCTTCACCAACTCTTCCTTGGGCTCAGTTAATTTGTTCAGTATATCAGAGGACTCAGAGGAACACAATTACTAGTGTTTTTTTTTTTTTTTTGTCTTTTTGAGACAGGGTCTCACTATGCAGCTCAGGCTGGCCTTGAGCTCACTTTTGTAGCCCAGGCTGGTCTCGAACTCGCACCGATCCTCCTGCCTCAGCCTCCCGAGTGCTGGGATTACAGGCGTGCGCCACCACGCCCGGCACTAGTGATTTATAAAGGATGTCACCAAGGCTGTGGTTAACCAAGCAGGGGAAGAGAGGGCCAGAGCTAGACATGAGTTCTCTTACTGTGCTATCTATATGTGACATCCTCCACCTCCACATGTATCACTATCCAGAGGTTCTCTGAACTCAGAGATTTGGGGATTTGATGCAGTCGACATCTCTTTGGCACAATTGATTAAGTCATAGGTCATCGGTGATCAACTTAAGCTTTAGTCTTTGAACCTCCTCAAAGATTGGAGGTAGTGCCAAAAATGTTACATCTAATAGCACCTTGGTCCTATGGTCAGAAAGGAGCCTCCATCCTGAGGCTCTCTGAGCTCACTGTCATCTCATTAGCATGTAAGAGACATTCTGATCATTGTTCATAAGGAGGTCAGTGTGGGATATGGGAGAACAGAAGAGATATATGCATTTCTTATTTAAAAAGTCAGTGTTTCAGTTTGTAGGCATGGCATATTGCAGAAACAAAAACAAGTGTGCAGCAATGAAAAATATCCCAGAACTTTTTTCTTATGGAAACTATCCATGTTTTATTCTCTAAAATAAAATACAAAAGATATAACAAATGAATACATTATGCTAATTTATCACATTACCACGAACCCTAACCTATAATTTAAGAACAAAACAGGGTAGACAGTTCACCTGAGCTCTAAGATGATTTGTGGCTCTGAGTGCTTTTTCCCTGGGTATCTGCAGTACTATGTGCCTGCTGTGGGAGGGTGACAAGTGTCACCCCAGGAGAAAAGTCTTGCACATTTTCTCCCTGGAATTTTCATGGTAAAGAAATTGTTTCCATTTCACATCTGCAACAGATGTTAGCTTAGCTATGCTATCACATTAAAAAAAAGTTTAAATCCTTCTGGCGAATATCCAATGATGACCTTTCTTTTTATGGAAGATGTATTCTGTTTCCAGACTTGCTTGATCTGAAGCAGCTCCTAATGCAAATGAGTACATGGTTCATCAAATGCCACTAATAAATGCCCTGTCATGTAGCATTTGAAGAGGATGTCACATAAAAATCCTGTTTTTGTTGTAACCAAATCATCAAAGGAAAACAGCTAAAATTACTAATCTCTCTTTAGTTGTTTGAGAAGAATGTGTCTTCGTGTGTGTTTGTGATGATTCACTGTACTTCAAACTATTGCGTACAGAGTCACTTTGTTTTCAGGTCAGGGAAATGATTTTTAAACTTTAACCCCATCTCTGTGACAAGGGATATGAGGACAGAATGTAGACCTCACCATCGTGAAATGTAGGTACCATAGTGGAGTGCAGAGGGCGAAGCATTAGCTTCCCGCTGACCTTTTGCTATGCATGTGACCTGAAGCACATTGGATTTTCTGAGCACATTCTGCCTATGCCCTGGAGGTATTGGCTTGTCATATGAGATAATATTCTTGGACATGATCAAAGTTTGCTCTGAACGTGTTTGAATGCACCAGAAAAAAATCCAACGGTGTTGCACAATTAATATATGCTAAAGCACAATTAAATAAAGATCCTTGGAATCTTGGAATCCCTAGGATCATATGAGATGAAATTATTTTAAATTGACCTGAATGATTTTTGGCCAAAAGTTAAGCTAGTTGTCAAATTGCTATTTATGTTAAAATATCTCTTCATCAATGAAAAAATATTATCCGTGGACCTTGTCCTGTGCATGAGCAATGTGCTTCATCATAGATTTAAAGACCCATCACAGTAAATAATAATTATTGGAGTTGCATATTTAGTTGACCCCAAGGGTGGTTTTTGGGGGGCCTTCACTTATTCCCAGTCTCCTGGTGGACAGTAAATAGCTTAAACAAAAAGGTAAGGGGATATGATTTTAGGGTTCCAGGAAGGTCAAAACCACCTAAAGGAATTTGAGGTTCCCTGTGGGTTGAAGCAAAGAACTTCAGGCGGGCTGTTCTGTTTGGTTTTCAAACAATGGAAGGGGATACTGAGGCCAGTGTGAGAACTAAGAAGGACCTTGGGAGTCAGTGCAAAGACTGCTCCATGTAGTGAGTTTTGCCAATTAAGAGAACCGTCTTATCCTTAGGGCTCTGGAAGAGGGGGTATCAGCAGCCCATGTCCTTGGTGGCCTCTGCTGTGATTATCTTGACTTCAGAGCACTGGTAATATGACTTTTACCACCCAGTCAGAGATTCCTGTGTTTGGCAACTTAGCCCGATGCAGCCCAGTTTTGAATAGTCAATGGCTGTTGTAGTTTGAATGCTAAACATTTCTCAAAGCGCATGTAGTAAGTTCTCAGTGTGCAGGTTGGGGCTCTTGGATGGTGGTGGAAGGTTTAGGAGAGGAGCCTAGAGGAAGGTACAGAGACCATCATGGCCATGTCCTTCAAAGGAGTTGGGGACCTCAATCTCATTCTTCATTCTTTGCTCTATAGTTTGTGATATCCATAGTTTCACTGTTTGCATGCTCCTGTCACAATGTACTGCTCCTGCCAAAAGCCCAGCGCAACCAGAGTCCAACCAGTCACAGACTGACCCTCCACAACTGTAAGCCACAACAAAACTTTTCTTTTCATAAGTTGCTTATCTCAAGCATTTCATTGTAGCGATGGAAAGCTGATTGGTAATGTGGCTTTAAGAAATGACACTTAACTCTGATCATTACCTTCTATGTGACAAGCACTATGCTAGTGGCTCCCACACAATGTCTTTTCCTCAGTGAATCTCTCCAAGTGCCTGACTGCTAGGAAGTAGGAACAAGTATGCTGCTGGAGGCACAGGCACAGTTGTTTCCTAAGACTACAGAGTTTGTACCAAGTAGAGTCGGAATTTGCACCAGTCTAGAACCGTTCTCTTAAGCTGTCAAGTGTTTGATAAATGTTCCAGCTTTGTTATAAGAAAAGGCTGGGTCTTAGAGCAGACCCAGATCCAGACCACCAGCCAGAGGGTGGAGATGAGCTGTGGAAGACTGGAGCTTTCCTTCATGTCTCAGGAAGAGAACATACAGTTTCATCTGTTCTAGGACAAAGTACTCAAAACTTGCAGCTTGCAGGTGGTTAAATTTCTTCTGGCTGATGTTTATAAAGCTTCTGTCCTTGCTGGGTGGCTCAAGCATACAGATCTCATGGTGGGAGGGCCTGGGCAAAGGACAGCTACTCACGTCTTGGCCACTAGGAAGTAGACAGCTAAAGACAGAGTCAGGGAGGGAGGTACAGCCTCCAGGTCCAGCACCCAGCAGCCCATCGCTGCCTCCCCCAGCCCAACCTCGGACAGCAAATCAGGAATAACCCTGTGCTTCAGTCTGCTTCCAAAAGTGCCATGTGAGCACATGAGCCTCTTGGGGGACTTTTAGGTAAAAAACATAACATCTTTCCTTAAGCTTTGCTCCTTAAAAATTATCCAATTTTTGTTTCTCCTGCCTGCAGTTTTAGTTTTAAAGAAACTAATCCGGTGTTTCCAAAGGAAAAAGATTCCACTTCTATGCTGATTTGCTACTCTAAGCATCTGTTTATAGTGTTCTTAGCAATCTGTTGCTGCTGGGCCTGTGAGGTGCGAGCTGCACATAAAAGATAGCTTGTGATACATGAAGTAGAGTGGGCGTCATTAAGTAACAGCTTCAATGTTATTGTAATTGGAGAGTTTTTGGGAATGACCCAAGGCCAAGCTCTCTGTTCTTCCTCTCCCTCTCCTCTTTTTATCTCTGTCTGTCTGTCTGTCTGTCTCTGCCTACCTGCCTGTCTGTCTCCCCTCCAACCCATCTGTAAGGATGGAAGAAGGGTGACTCGCTCATGGTAGCACACTGAATCTATAAAGGTCTTTTAACAAATTACATTTTTCTACTCTGTAGCCCTTAATTTCTTTGCTTAAACTGAATATTTCAGCATAGCAGCAGCTGTTCTACTGATTAGGACAAACAATATATTGGCTCTACTCCTATCTTCTGTTGGTTATGAACTGAGAACCCAGCCTGTTAGCTCTTGCAATACACAAGCATTTTCAGTTTTTAGAAGCTCATGAAGGTTTCCTCCATGGCTTCTTACAGTCATGACAAAGATCTCATCAAGTCGCTCTCGACTGATGCTACTCTGCACACCCACTCCACGTAGGTCGAAGCTCCTACATGCATGTCTCTCCGAGACACATAATGCCTAGAAAGGCCAGTGTAAGTTAATAAAAACAAAATGTAGTAGGTAGAAAACACTTCCAGATTCTCATATATAACAAAATTCAAGAGCCAGTCAGATAGCTCAGCAGATTAAAGTGTCTGCTTAGGCAGCTACAGGGACCTGGGTGCCAGCCATGCACCTGGGGACTCAGACTGAAATTCAGACTGGGCATGGTGGTGTGTGCCTCTAATCCCAGCACTTGGGAAGCTGAAAACAGGAGGATCACTATGAGTCTAATCTGTGTAGTGAGACCCTGTACATCCTGTACTAAGTGCATAAAGAAAAAAAAATTCTATGCTAAGCCACCAAGCGGGACATGAGGGCACAGATCTGTAACTCCCGTTACAGCAGAGACTGAGGCAGGGATCACAAGTTTGAGGTTAACACGAAAACCTTAGTAAGACTGTCTCAAAAAAAAAAAAAAAAAAGGTGAATATGGATATGTAGCACAGTGCTGGTTCAATTCCCAGCACTAGGGGATAAAACCTACCCTTGCTTTAAAATGTTACGTCTTTCCATAACCTTTCTGCCATATGTAGAATGAGAACATGTACAGGGGCAGAATTTCTCTTGGTTTTTAAAGAAATCGATCACTGAAATTTGAAACAAGAAATTAAGAATGCATGTGAGTTCATTTTGCTTTCTTATCTATCTCAGTCTCTGGATGTGCACAGAACTTGGCAAGATGCCTTGTGGGCCACATGATTATATGTGATGGGATGATACAGGCAGGTGCCTGGGTGACATGCAGCATGGGAATCTTGCATGTAGCAGTAATCAGCTGTTATACATGCAAATAATTGATGCAAGGAAAAGGGGAAAAGCCAATTTTAATTATGAGGATACTGATATTATTTTTAGAAAAGAGATTGTTGCTCAAAAACACCATTTTCCATTTTATACAATAGAATTATTGTAATTTTCCCTTTGTTTCTATCATTGCCACACCTTTTTTGAGGGACTCATTACAATCTTTCATCAGTTGTATTTGTCTTTTCATGAATAAATAAAGTAGCAAGACTGAAATATATTAATATATTAAAGTATTTTTGCTTTCATTCTCTTTGGTGTTTGAGTTTGCTATATCCTTCCATTATCTATTTGTCTATATATCTTTCTATCTGTCTGTTTATCTATCCATCATCTATACATAAGTATATACAGCATTATATTTTCTACATGTAAAATAGTATATTATGTATATGTATTAATTTCATTATATAAACAAATGGAAAACAAGCCAAGCTCTTTTGCAAACAGAAATATTTGAGACAAATATCCAAAGAAAAAAATTGCCTATTTTTCCCAGATGTAAGTTAATGACTAGAACTCCATTTGACACTGATATTGTTAATCCAGGGAGTCTTAGGAGTTGCACAAAGACTGAAAAAACACTTTGTACTATCTCCAAGAAAACAGCTATGTCAGATGGGAGAAATGTGCGTATTCCCTAGGTCCTATCCCTTCTGTTATAGATTATCCATCTGAAGTGCAATTGTCCATCTTAGAACATTTTTTTCTGAAGTTTATTGAAGAATTAAATAGAAAAACTTGGTAAGTATATCAGGGTTTAATAATGAAATATTAGAACCAGAGGCTCAGAGAAGTCACATATCTAAACTCCATGTGTAACACACACACACACACACATGCATACACACACACACACACACACACACACATACACACACACACACACACTGTGCACCCAGCAGACAGTGTGTACACACTGACATCAGGATCCTGGGTTCACTCACTTCAGATTCTGATGCATTCACTGTACGTACACTGTGTGCCCACTGGTTCCAACCTGGGAGCATACACAGAGGAAAAATTAGACATTTCTTCTTTCTTGGAAAGGAGACAAATGCAGTTTATTAAAACACCTGGTAAGAAGCATATTATAGAGCAATCTACCAGTCCTAGGTACAACCACAGGGTATACTGACAGAGTTGGTATGAAAAGATCAAAGATTACACATGAGGATACATGGTATCTATTAATTTTCTATTTTGCTTTTTGTCTTGGTAACCATCACTTTTCTTTGTAGCACACATAGTAAAAATACATAACTCTTTAGAAATCTTCCAGTCAGAAGTTTATGTTTTATGTTCTGTTCCTGTCTTGCTGACATACTTAGCCATAGTCCTAATAATGAATACTATCAAAATATCATGTCCAGATAACCTCATGAGCATAAATTGAGCTAATATGCCTCCAAAGATCACAATAAGAATTTGTAATATGTTAGGGATTAATGGAAAAGAAATTTTCCTAATTATGAAATATTCAGCATTGTAGTTGCTGTGGAGAGTAGTAAGTTGTCTATATTTAGAATTATTTTAGATGGACTTTATGAATGTAGAATCATATTAAATTGACCTCAGGTTGATTTAGTTAAAATATAACTAAATGGATTATATAAGAAAATATATATTCAAGTATCATCCTAATAATTTGTTTTGTCTTTGCATGTAATTCTGTAAGTCATACCACTGATAATGATGAGTCACACCAATAACATACAAATGACAACGTTGAGCATTCAGTGATTTCCATTCCTGGTGATCTGGATGTTGATTTGGTCATAAGCAATAGCTACAGTAGCAAAATGTCACCTGCTGATATTACAATTGACAAGGAAGGAAGACGAGCACTTGCTGAACAGTCCTCTACACCATTTCATCTAACCCTCCCAGAAATGTTCAGAAATCCTTCAGTCATAAATTCGTGTTTTATGTTCTGTACCTGTCTTGCTGACATCCTTATCTATAACACAATGAATTTAACTAAAATATCATTTCTAAATTACCTCATGAGCATATATTGAGCTACTATGTCCCAAAAGGTCATAATAAGAACTTGTAGTATTTTATAGTTTAATGAAAAAGAAATATTTCCTAATTATGAGATATTCAGTGTTATAATTGCTAGGCAATCATTTCCCACGATGCTTCAAGTGAATATATGTGTGGGGGTGAACTGTCAAACACACCCATGATACATGCACAGCTGTCAATTAGATTTACAAATGAGGAAGCAGAAACAAATTAATTTTCTTGAGATGGCATTACTAAGTGATATAGTGTTACTGGTAATTTCAAATCATTTGGATATGGCAGTGTGCAAAAAAAGAAAAGGTTGCATCTGCATAGCCAAAAATAATCATGCAATTTGACCAAATTCAAAAAGAAGACAAGTGCATTTTTATAGGAATTGGAAGAAAGAGCTTGCTGAGAATGGTAACTTATTAAAATACTTTGCTTTATTATCTACTTAGTCATCTATCTATCTATCTATCTATCTATCTATCTATCTATCTATCATCTACCTACCTGTAATTTTATTTTCTCCTCAAGTTGAGCCTGAAGCAATTTAAGTTGTTTCCTAAGGACAAGAACTTTGGGGGAGTCTATCTTTTCTTAACCCATAGTGAACTGCTCAGGGGGTTTCTGGGGTGCTGGGGACTGTCCTGTCTTTGGTGATATTCCAGTGATTACTTGCCCACATGGTAGTACTTCCCTAAAGAAAAAGCAAAATGGTCCAAACTAAACTGCCTGCATTCATGCAGAGAACAAAGGACAATTTATTTTGTGGTGAACAAAAAGTGTGTGTAATACTAAGGCAATATCAGAGGAGCTAACTCAAGGGTGAGGCCATCAAAATAATTGCAGATGAAAAACCGCAAAGCAAATACAGTGTGATCTCGGCAGGGATGATTGCTGTCAGGATATCTAATCAATACTTCTAAAATAGTGGCACATGAGCCATTATTCAGTCCAACTACAGCTTTTGCATAGCTGATGAAAGGTGTTCCAGGCCATACCCAGGTGTGTGCAGACCCTTAGAATGCACAGACACCAAAGCTTTCCCTCTTACATTCAGTAGCAGTTGCAAACCTAATTTCCAGGTGCACCTAGCACTTTCCTCTTCCCTAACATTGCTTTGCTTATAGAAAGCCCCATGCATCGGCAAGTACTCTGTCTTATCCTGGCTTGATATTGATAACCATTGCTATGGTCTAGATGTCCTCCTAAAGGAGTGCTTTTCAGAGGTGGCTGGATCGAGAATGGGTGTGGTTTTCTGGGAACAGGTTGTAAGATTCCTAAAGCAGTTCACTGATTGGTTTGGCACAGTTCTGGCTAAGGCTAAGGGTGTGAGTGCCACACCTACCCTAGGACAGGCAGCCTGCACACAATGTATGAAGAGAGAGGGCTCATGTTCTCTCTTGTCTACTTGTTGTGAATTGTTTTCCCTCTGTGATGCCTTCCTGCTGTGCTGCCTTGGTTTACAGCAAGTTGACTATTGATTAAAATCTCTACAACTTGCCCTGTGACTTTGGGTGTCAGTATTTTGTCTTAGCAACAAGAAATAAAATTAAGCATTCGTTAATTATTTCACTAAAAATTTTAATTTTGAACACTTTTCTGTTGCTAGTGATAAAGCTTTATCTCTCAGGTTATCTAGTTGTATAAACTATAACGGATGATTGCTGTTGTAATGCATATAATGCATTTCTGTTGTAACTTCTGCATGCAAAGAGAGAAAGACAGAGAGAAAGAGAGAGGGAAAGGAAAGAAGCAGGAAAAGATGAAAGTGCCAAAGGCATATGCTAAGACAACCTCAGTGTAGGCTCTGTGGAGCAGTGGGAGGAACATTAGCTTGCAGGTGAGAGGAAGGGTTCAGGTCCAGCTTATCCCTGACTCTCTGTGCCTCCATTCATGAGCTGCATTGATCCATACAAAGAGGTAAAGAGGAGCATACAAGTCTCTTACTATATAACACATTTGCTTCTTGGTCTTCCACAAAGACTATGCTAAGCAGGAATGATTATACTTCTTTATATCCAACAGCTAGAGTGATAGGTACCTGGAAAGGATGATGATATTTAATATTAATTTAAACAAGAAATATAAACAATATCCACTGTAAGCATGTAGTAATAAATGAATTAAATTTCATTGTTCCTCATGCATGGAATAGAAATAATAATCCTTGTTCTGCATATTGCCTACTTTGTTCTGCAGACAATCCTTGTATGTGAAGGTAGTTAGGAAAAATAGCCCATAAGGCCTTAGGCACCTAGAGGTTTAGGCCAGCCTTCAGCCTAAGAGAAGCTGACCTGACTTCTATGGTCTAAATGTGATTCCAAGAAAACGATGGGAAATAAATACCTGGTAGGTTGAACAAGAGCAACTGGAATACCAGTCCAAGTCTGGGATGTGCTGAAGCTACTTCAAATCCTGGGCCTGGACTTTCCTAGTTTTTCATCTTCACCATTGGGTGTTTGTGATTGACTGTAAACACAGAAAGTTGCTCTCTTACTTAGAATAGGGTCAAAGTTATTTTTCTCTGTGATGCTATATGTCTCACAGAAGTTCACTAGTTTTATCCATGTTGTTGCTCGAACTTCACAAAAGCTTAGTGATTTAAGAAGACACATTCTCCATCTTTTGAGAGGGAGTTGATTATAGCCTCACAAGTTATTTAGCGTCAGAGTGAAGAGAAACAAATTGAGAATCTCATTTCCTCACCCCTGCCCTGTGTTTTTCCCTTCACAGAGCTTAGACTTGGGAGGATTCCTGGGAGATCTAACTCCCAGGACAAAGACTGTCTAGATCAGTGCCAGCCACCTGTATTGTCCACATTTGAGCCCGTGTCAGTAAGCTGTGGGTAAGGTTACTTAGTCACACATTCAGCCATCTGAATTCCTGTTGGAGGTTTTAACTTAGTTCTTGAGTCACGGCTGGATGCCCCGCCATTAAGGGAACCAGCTCACACACCCTGGGAGCAGCAGTTCACCGTGAGGCTGTGTTGACTTGCAGCTGAGCCTTTGCCTAATATTAATGCTCTAGAGACTTCCAAGGATATTTTCCTTAGGCCCATCCTTAAATTAGAATATCTGGCATCCTGGATTGCATAGAAGTGCAGGCCATCTAAAAATAATAGAGAGGAAACTGGTATACTTAGGAAAGCTATGTTTAAAGTATCTTGCCATGGGAATCTTCAGCTATTATAACAGCTTATCTTTTGATCTTCCAGTAAATCTTTTTTCTTTTCTTTTTTTTTTTTTTTTTTTTTTTTTTTTTTTTTTTTTTTTTTTGTCTTTTTGAGACAGGGTCTTGCTATGCAGTTGAGGCTGGTCCTGCGCTCACTTTTGTAGCCCAGGGTGGTCTTGAGCTCGCACCAATCCTCCTGCCTCAGCCTCCCAAGTGCTGGGATTACAGGCGTGAGCCACCACGCCCGGCTCTTCCAGTAAATCTTAAGATTATGATATAAGCATTAGCTGTAGTATTGTTCCTGACTATAAACTACTAGATGTGAATACATAAAATATTTTGTTATTTTTACAATCTCTGAATCATCTGCAGGCAAAGTAGAACTTTGTTCTACAATGGATGGGCGGCAAGGAGCACTTACTGAAGCAGTCACTGCTAAACGCCCTGTCTGGGAACAATAGAAAGTCTAAAAATGAAGTTATTTTTGTCTGTCTTGAACTATACAAACTATTTTATTGGTGTATATTTCAGATTTTGGTCAATGTGTGACCTAACCTAAACATGATATCTTGCATATTGTTTTTAGCAGAATTAAAAAATATAGTAGCTTGGTTGTCAAACTCAAATGGCTCCAAATTCATCTTCAATCACCAAAACATTGAACTTCCATAAAAAATGGAAAAACAAATAATTGGTTCTGAGGCTTTAAATTTATACTTATAAATTCATTTTTCCAGGACTTGAACAACATTTGCAGTGATTTCTTTCTTGAACCCTATTGTGACTCTCACAGTTTTCCTCGTAGCTTTATTGCTGGCATCATTAACTTTCTTTGAGACCATGGTTATATTTTATACAAACAAAGAGCAAAAGCAAAAAAAAAAAAAAACGAAAAGCAGAACAGGGAGGAATGGTTTCATGCACTCAGGACAGTAAGGCGGCTTGGGTGGAGGGTGGAGTGGACCAGGAGTGTCGCCCCCTTGTGTCCAGTGTGAGACAGCGATGTGTGACTTGGCCTGCTTCCGTTTTTTTCAGGATGGATTTTTGGGTTCACTATCAAGCAAAGTTACAAACACCGAACAGATTTAAACAAACAACAACAAAAAATAAAATAAAACAAAAAACTGTGTAAAAGTTAAAGTAGTGGCTAGTTCAGTTCTGGTCTGGAACTGTTCATTAACAGAGGTATCACTGTAGATATTTTTAATAGTTCTATTCAGAAACATAGCCCGAAGTGTAGGAAAGAAATTAACATCTTTGGGCCAGGGAGACAAGTTCCTGAGTTTAATCCCCAGTACCACAAAAAAAAAAAAAAAAAAAGGAAAGAAAGAAAGAGAAATTAACTTCTTTGTGACAGTTGGGGTTTCATCACATTTGTTGCAAGCAGTGTGATAAATTGATAGAGCAAAGATTAAGATTTCTCTAATCCTTTCTTGTTTCTTATTTATTTTATTGTACAAAGTGGATTCTGAGGTTTTTAGTGAACAAACTTAAATATGTAACTCAATACTCTCCTTTCTTTATCAAGAAATATTAATAAAACAGAACATAGCCCCTTGTATGGGTAACTCACCGTGCCAGCGTAACTGTGTCCACTGCTTATGACGTGTTGTGTGCTGCAGTAATGTTGCTGTTCTCTAATCAGTTCCCAGACCTTTTAAAAGCTGCGTTAAAAGCTCATTGACAACTGACTATCCGTGTTCCAGGAATGGCACAAGGGCAGAGTAAAAGGTTTTTTTCCAGGGCTGAAAGAAATTTTTAAAAACATGTATATAGCATATCTTGGTCCTTTATTTCTTCCCTTCTCCTCCCCCTCCCATTAATCCCTCTTCCTCTCCTTATTTACTGAAGTTTTATTTCCATTGTTTTCTTCTTTTCTCATTTTCCCGTTTCTTCCTCTACCCAAGTCTACTTTCCTTTTAACAGTTGCTTCTTATTTTGCAACATTATACATTTTGATGTTTATTTTCACTTTGAATTTCTTACACTAGAAAAATAATGTGGTATTTATACAGGTGTGTTTGATTTATTTCACTTAAGAGAATGGCTGCAAGGTGCATTCAGTTAGCTAAAAATGTCTCAATCCTTTGTGGATGAGTAGTACTCTGTTGTATTAAAAAGCCACATCTTCTTTAGCCATTCATCAGTGGATGGGCATGTGGGCTGTCTCTAAGATTTAGCTATTACAAAGTGTGTTACTGTAGACATGGGTGTGCATACGTAGCTGTGGTATCATGCTTTTAATTCCATATAGAAGATATTAAAAGGAATTGCTGGGTCAAATGGAACCTCCGGTTGTAGATTTTTGAAGAACATCCACTCTCATTTCCATAGTGCTGCACCAGTGTACAAGTCCATCAATGATGATAAAGTGTTCCTTTTCCCCTACAGTCTTATCAGCATTTGCTATTGGTTAATTTCTTGATGACAGCCATTCTTTCTGGGGTGCGATGGAATCTCAGCATTATTTTAATTTATATCTCAAATAAAATGACATCAAACACTTTTTTATATATTTATTTGCTATTTGCTTCATCTGACAAGTGTCTATTCATTGCAGATGTCCACTTTTAGATCTTCAGGGCTGGCCTGATAGCTCAGCAGAGTGCAACAGCCAGGGTTTGATCCTTGGCCTGCCATGTCAGACCCGCTCCTGGGGCATGCTGAGATGGCAGTTGAGACTGGGCATGGTTGTGAGCACCTATAATGCCAGCACTCGGGGGGCTGGAAACAGGAGAATTACTATGAGTCTGATCTGTGTAGTAAGACCCTATAGACCCTGTCCTAAATACAAATTAGATTTAGATTGGATCTTTAAAGTTGGGGGTTCTGATATTTTTGAGTTCCTTATATATTCTATGTAGTAGTTCTTTGTCTGAGTAACAACTCAAAATTATGGGTTGTCTCTTTACTTTGGTGGTGGCCTTTACTGCCTACTTCAGGGCTCTTGACAGATATACCCGAGGAGAAGGCAGAGAGCAGGTCAGTGTGCTGTTGGAGTTTTAGGTCTTGCACTGGAAGAGCTGCATGGAAGGGCACATTCATCCTTTGTACCTCTGTGACTTTGGTCCTACACAGGAGAACCTCTAAGATTAAGTGACAAAAAATTAGGTGACAGAGAGTGAAGTTTGAGGCAAGAGAGACTAATGGCATGTTCTGGAAGTTTGGGGCTCTGCTTGTCATCAGTCTCCTGAGACTGTTTGTCAAAGCCTGCTGTTGAACTAAAGGCAGACAGTGACTTTCAACCTTATTTTATGAAAGGTAAACTTGCAGAACAGAATCTAGTTAGTGAGAGAATATAGAATTAGTCACCTGAACAATATTGACTAGAGGTTGGCTGTATGACAGAGACATGCTTGGTGATAGCTAGACCAACAGGACAAGACTTACCTTTGTTCTTTCAAAAGTTTAGATTTATGAATGATAAATTTAAAAAAAATCAACCGTGTGTTGAGGTCGAATATTGCAGTTTTTCAGTCCTGAGGATATGTCAAAGTAATCAAGGACAAAGGTGTTGCTTTCTGCAGCATCAAGGTCAGGAACAGAAGAGAGGATTAAGAAGATTAAAAAAGACGTTAAAATCTATGATTAAGAACCAAAGATTCATTCTGATTTTTAGTAGAATAGGAGGCCTCTCTGACTCTCAGGCTGCTGAGATGTGGCTAGTTCCAGTGTGAAGCAGTAATCTCCATCCCTAAAGAACAGGGGCTGCTCTTGGGGCCCACTAGGGGATCACTGGGAAATCACAGCGACTTGTAGTCTTGAAGGTGCAGCCCATCTGTGCTTGTTCTACAGCTTTGTGGCCTGGATTTTTAGAACTATAGAGCATGAGGGGGAAATGGACCAAGCTAGGAGGTAATTTCTCACCTATGATTTCTATGCAAGTTCATTTACCTTAATATCTGCCCTTTGAAGGCAGCACTTTTGTGAAGGAATGTAAAATCATCCCCAGAAGTGTTTTCCTCCTAAATCCACCTGCCCCACCTTGCTTGGACTAGTGATGTTGCTCCTCTTATTTTTTTTTTTTTTTTCTTTACACCAATCTGTCTGTGTTTCCACTCAGGTCTTTTGTAGCATGCTTATCCGTATTTCTTTGTAGCTGTTAGAATATCACCAAGCCCCAGGCTTTACTAGGTAAAAGACTGATAAACATTTTCATTGCAAAGCTGTATTCGCTAAACCTCAATGACTTTGCAAAGCAAGCCTCATCAGAAGTGAGACCTTTGAGTTTTTAGTAAATATGAGGGCTTATTTTTCCTTGCTGCTGCTTAGAATTTTACTGATTGCACTTTGGACTGCATAATTGTGTAACTAATCTTGAGAATGTCAGAATGCATATATTTGAAAGTAATTTTCTTAGGGAAATAATACATATCACATTGTTTCTCACTGTAATTGGTATTCATGGTCCCTTGGTTTATAGGTATATACCTTGCCAGAGATGGCCAATATTGGTGCCATATATTAATAAAATGGATTAGTTTTGCAGGCACAGCTTCCATTCAATTTCTCATTAAACCAATCACTGTAAATTCTACCGTCAACATCTATAAATAATGTGACTATGCAATATTTGGATTGCTCAAAATTCTCCCAGATAGGCAAGTAATCTGTCACACATACAATTCTCTTTTGCAAGAGAGTGCTGACACTCAGTTGCCCAATTTGAGCAGAACTAGGTGCAGTCCAAATCTTTGATATGCTTACTGCTTTCAAAAGTAGAATTTTGCAATCACTCAACTGACAGCTTATCCAGGGACACTTACAGATAGACTTGAACTTGGCATGTTTCTGAAAAAAGTTTCCACTTAATCAAAGAACATCATCATTTGTTTAACATCAGAATGGGTAAGGGGAAAAGGGTAAACATGAGGCCCTGAGGTGGGTAAAGCACAACGGAAGACGTGTGTGCAAAGGGGTATTTCATGTTGCCCCGTCCCCACACAGGCACATGCACAGGGTCCTTTGTCTCAGACAGGGCTGGCCCCACGTTTCATTTAGTTTTTGCATCTCCATGGTCTGCCAGGTTGTCCAATCTGACAGCCTCCTTGGCTTTGATGGCATTTTCACTTCTGAAGAGTGTTGGTCAGTTATTGTATAGAACATCTCTCAACTAGGCTTGCAAAGTTCATTCATGATTTTATTTTTTAAGAAGAATACCACAGTGCTGAAGGATTCTGCTCTTCATCTATCAAGCGATTGCTTTAATATTGAAGATAGTGACTTTTATTATTTAGTTAATGTGGTACCTATGAAGTTTTCAGTGATATAACTCTATGTTTTCCAGATTCCCTTTTTCTAGCTGTATTTATTAGGCATAAGTCACTAAATCTTGACTCCACCAAAGAAGCCCCACTCACCATGACTTTATTTTATTCTTTAGTATATGTTAACACTTCTTTCAGATGTTGGTGTGTGCATGTGATAAATCTTAATTTCACATCATTGTCTCACCCCCTTCTCTTCTGCCTTCTAGCTTGTCCCTTTCCCCGTCCCCAGTAGTTTACCTCCCGGATTCATGCCCATTTATTTCTATATCTGGTTTCTTACACAAGGTAAAATATATAGTATTTAACTTTCCAAGTTGAGCTAATTTCATTCAACATGATGGCTTTCAGTTACATTTTCCTCCAAATGCCCTTATTCATTATGGTTGAATAATATTTTATTCAATATATATAGCCACCACTTTTGGTAGCATCTATTTAGTAAATTTGTCTGCTTGTTTATTAGGGTGTAGTTTTTAAAAGATTATTTGTAATGCTCTATCCAACATATATCTATATCTACATCTATATCTATATAACTTTTTTATATCCGTTCATTTGTTGACTGGCACCTAGGTTATTTCTACAGCCTAGCTTCTGTGAACTGTGCTGCTAGACACTTGGGTATGTGCATATATACAGTATAAATGCCTTAATTCTCCCAGGGATATGCCCCAAAATGCCAGCTGGGTCCATGACATTTCTATGTCTCATCTTTTGAGGAATCTTCACACTGATTTCTACGTTGTCTTCACTAGCCTATGTCTCCACCAACAGTATAATGGTATTTCATTTCCCTGCCAACATTAATTGGTTTTTGCTTTGTATTTGTAGTCTTGATGATAGCTATTTTGATGAGAATCTCTATGTAGTTGCATTTCTGTTAGCTAAAGATGTCAAACACATTTTCATACTCTACTTGGCTAGTTGGTGTTCTTCATTTTTGGTAGTATCCATTCAGGTAATTGGCCTACTTATTTGTTAGACTATTATATGGGTTTAAATTAAAAAATTCTTTACCTATAACACTCTATCAGAAAAGTATCTAGCAAAGATTTTCTCCCATTGGGTGGGCTATCTCATCACCCTACTGATGGTTTGCTATGCAAAACTTTTAAACTTTATATGGCTGCATTTCTGATTTTTGACATTATTTCCTGTGCTTTGGAGTCTTGTTCAGAAAGTCTACTGTTAACCCTACACCTGTAAGCATTTCCCTTACATTGTCTTCCCACAGTTCCAGCTTTTCTGGTGTCGTACCTAGGTCCTTGGTCAATTTGGATTTGATTTTCATGCAGCATAAGAGACTAATCAGCACTAAAAGACTAATCAGGATCCTGTGCCTGCAGCAGCACCTAGGCTGGGAGATGCTGATACCCAGAGGCAAACAAATAGCAAGCAAATAAAATCTGCTGAGAGCTGCTTAGATTAACTGGGTCTCAGCAGATTCATTCGTTTGTGCTAGAGTACTGTGTGTACATAGAATAAATGTTTTATGATCTATAGCATATATTCAGGCAATGGATTAGAGCAAAATATTGAATCTTTAACATAGATCTAAATATGGTTATGTGCAAGTTTTTAAAAGAATAAATATCCATTACTGTTATGGACTTGGGCTATACAGCTACTTTCTCTTTGTGCAATGAAAAGAAAGATCTTTACTAATGATATTCAGATAAGAAATCATGTCTGCATCTTGCATGCTGAACAACTATGATGAAGACAACATTATGCAATGCGTTAACCAATGCAAAAAAATAGTAAAAACAAAAAAAATAAATATCCATGTGCTTTATAGGTACCATAAGTGATTTGTGTTTATCTGAAATCTCCTCCTCTGTAGTGCTGAGTTTTTATTGCTAGCGCCGCTTTGTTTTCTTTCATAACAATATTCAGAGTATTTTGACATGCTTCAGTTACAGTGCAGGAGCTGCCAAACTTTCCACCAGAGCCAACCATGCTGCGTTCAGCAGTGAAAAGCAGGTGTCACTGAAAATGCACTGCTCATAAGAGCCAGTGGAAGACACAGCGGGAAGTCACGAGGAGTCACTCTTGGCATCTGCAGCTGGACTCACCCTTCCTTGAGGACAAAGGAAGGAATGATCTTAGCAGAGTCGCAGCCCTGTGATGAGCTGAACCATCTTCCCTTCCATCCCCACGCATCCAGAGCTGAGAGGAAGAGAACATGTACCCTGAGTGATGGAGGTGCATCGTGGCTTGTTCACCTCGGCTATTGCTCCCTGCAGCTGCATGCTCCTCGGCACATCTTCGGAGCTAAACAGGTGCCTAATATGGCATGTGCTAATTGGAGTAACAATTTCTTCCTAAGAAATAGATCTTTAGACAAAACCAATTTTCTTTATGAAGCATACTTTTTGCTACCAAGACCACTGCTCAGAGATGATTGCAGAGAATATAGGATTTATAATTAAATAATCTGGTTTTGACAGTGGTTTACAAACAGCATATGGATGAGTACAAATGATACAAAACAAGGGGTGATACTGCTTTCAAGTCTGGAGGGATGAGCTGAGCAGCCAGGTAGAGAAGGAGTGTGCACACAGAACTATTGCTATGGCCACCGTGCATCCCCCAGGTACCATGTATGGGAAATTTAATGACCAAGTGCCTGTCTGTGGAGGTGAGAGCACTGAGAGATGAGTGCATCTTGAAGTGCTGCTCTCATGCATGGAGTCTCCCATCCATGGACTAATAAGTAAGAGGTTATGGACGGTGAGATTTTGGTGCGGCAGGTGAGTTGTCTGCATACTGGTGCTCTTTCACCACATGCGATGTCCTCAGCCAGGCACTGACCCAGAATGTGCTCCCCCCGCCATGAGGCTAAGAAGGTGCCAGCACAGTGCTCTTGAGCTCCTCAGCCTCCTGAACAATGGGATAAATAAGTCTCTTGGTTTATAAATTATCTAGTCTCCAGTATTTTTATTGCTTTTAATAAATAACAATGTGATAGTTTCAAAACACATTAGTAGCACATTTCCAGTATTTGATACAATGCCTATTGTTGTCCTCCTAGTAGGTATACTGAGCACAGGATGTAGATGTGATAGTGTTTCTAATCATTATTGGTACAAAAAATTTCTTCTCTTTGAACTAACAGAAAGTAGTTTTATACATAGTGCAATGTTCCATAATTTCAGTGGGTTATTGTCAAAACTGGCAATGATGGAAGCTGTTGATTTAAGCCTTTTCCAGCTCAGCATACGAATATAGCTTTACATTTCATGCCTCGTGGTTAAATTTTCTGCTGGATGGTTAAGGGTAAGTTAAAGCAAGACCTGTATAACAAAATATGTAACCCTTGCATCTCCCAAGGTCAGTCAAATCCCCTCAGAGTTTACTTTGAAGCCATAGTCTCTCTAGTGTAAGAATAAAAAAGAAGAAATAAAAATGGAGAGGCATAACACAGCTGAATGGAAATTCAGTATTTCGTTGTAGCAACAGAAAACAGACTATGACATATATAAGGCATTAAGATGCCACCATATGCTAAAGAAGTTTTTTTTTTTTAAGCAGATTATAACTAGGTTTAAGAAAGTTCTGGATATCATGTCAAGAAATTTGGGACTTAACTATAGGACAGAAGAAGGTTTAGTCATTCTGAGTAGTTTTGAGAGGACAATCCTATCAGGATAAATATGCTGATTTGGGAGAAGAGTAGAAGGCAGGGTGTCTTAGTTACTCTTTACTCGTTGCTGGAACAAATACCCTACAGCCAAAATGAAGAAAGGAAAGGTTTATTTAGCTCACAGTTACTGGAGGTTTCTTTCCCTATTGGGCTGGCCCAAGGCTGAGTGGAACAGGGCAGAGAGCATCCAGCTCATGGTGGCAGAACAGCAGCAATCTTGACAGAGGCAACTGACCAAACAGGGGAGCAGAGAGCAACAGCTCTAGTCTGTCTGTCTGTCTCTCTTTTTAAATTATGTCAGGCTCCCTGCCTTAGCCTATTGTCCGAGGCCACACTCATAGTCTTAGCAGTACTCAGACCCTAATTCCAATAGTAGTTAAAACACGTAATCCCAGTGGATCATCAGTCAAGTCCCAAACTCTAGAAGTCCCCACGCATGATTGCATGAGGCTTTGGGGGAACAACTAGACATAAACCATAACACAAGGAGGTCCACCATGGCTGTTTCCATAGCCCACCTTAGGGGTGTACAGAGGAAGAGAACTGGAGAATGGGGGTGCTTTGTGAGTTCAGACTGCAAGATCTTCCCTGACTGCTGGGAGAGCCATGTGACTATGGATTGCAGGGCTGCAGAACACGTGCAAAGGGAGGATGTCAGCCACACATCCCAGTGCAGAGCTGCGCATGCTAGAGGACAGCAGGGGTGGGGCAGAGAAATGGGGGGCAGATTCCAAGGTCATTTCTTGGTCTTTGATCAGGGCAGTCAAGATGGGAATGTGGGGGTAAAGTGCCGGTACAGAACAGGAAACATTGCAGATTTAGCAGAAAGATGAATATCAGAAGGCAGTTGTAAACAAAGTGTTAGAATTCTCCTCCTGGGCACAAGGGCCAGGGAGGGTGCTGACCCTCTCACCCACCCATCTGTGCCAGATGAAATTGGTCAGCATTGTGCTGAGGACTTGCTGCCGGTCTTGGCTGGGTTCTCTGTGATCCTGTGCTTCTTAGGCATCTGGAAACCCCAAGAGCTTTCCCCTGATGTTGGCTGACTCAAGCACTGATGCGCTTCTACAAGTGATTTTGAAGCCAGAGATTTTTAACAAGAAAAAATCAGCTATAGCAGAGGAAAACAACACCCCGCTTTGCGAATATAATGAAGAAATTCAAGTGCTTTCAGCTTATACCATTTTATGGGCTATGTAAGTAAATGAAGATTGAAATGGAAGACAGCAAACATGTGCTTTGCAAGGAGATACCTAAGTAGTGAGCTGAACAGTACAAGCCCTGTTTGCTCTTTGGAAGGGGAAAGACAGCATGGAGCCCTAGCTAGTATGGACCGCTCAGGCTTCTCTGGTGTATTTGTGCATTCACACAGAATAATTACTGAATGTCTGCATGCCAGACTTCTCTTCCAGGATACAGACAAAGCACAGCTTAAATCTTTTTAAAAAAATTTCTTAATTTTTTAAATTTAGTACAGGATCTACAGGACTCATAGTAATCTACCTGTGTTCAGCCTCCCAAAAGTTGGGATTATAGGTATGCGCCACCATGCCCAGTCTCAATTCCACCTCAGTGCACTCAAGGGGTAGGACTGGCAGGGCATGTAAAGGATAGATTCGGGTAACTGCATCTGCCTAAACAGGCATTTTAGTATGCTGAGCTGTTTGGCTGGCCAAAATTGGAGAAGGATTTTTTTTTTCTAGCTCAAGCAGCCTTAAGGGTGGGTCTGGTATGGTTTGTGGAGCTGGGGATCAACTATGGTTCCCTGTGCCTGACTGAGTTTGCCCAAGCAGGCTCTTTAAACAACTGAGCTAACCCACAGGCCCCTTAAATCTTGAAAGAGTTCCTGCATGTTTACACAGAGAGGAAAGCTACTTTATGTTAAATTATGCCATTTGGTGTATCTGAGACCAGAGATACTAGCGTGTCCTTTCTTTCTCAGTTCTTGTCCTCCAGGCATGACTGTGTGAAAGGCACTGAGCATTTATGTTCCACGGGGCTTTTGCTGGGCTGTGGAACATTCTAAAAGGTCAAGATCATTTTGCACACCTGTAGCGAGCGTCTCTTTGCACACAATTCTGCAAATAATCCTCTTACATCTGCAAGCTTAAGATAGAGAAGGTACTTGGTGTTCTTGAGTCACACTAGTGAGCAGAAAACATAAGTATGACTGAATAACTGGCCCCAGAGCCCAGCTACTCTTTTCTCCCTTGCTGCCTGGTTTGGAGACGTGACCCAAGCATCTTGCTGCCTAACAGTGCTGCAGGAGTGGATCTAAGCTCTCAAATGGGTGAAGATCTGCTCAGGCCCCTCATGCCTACCCCACCTATACCCTTTCACCTGCACACTGGTGGGACACAGGCATCAGAGCAATAGCAGTGCCAGTCATCACTGCTTGGTCCTAACTAGGTGGTGGACTTCTATCACCTGCCAGCCCTGAGCTCCTCAGAGTATCCCAGGACAATGTGTGGAAGCAAATTTCTTGTGGAGGGGTTTCCAGACAAAGAAGACACTGGGAGGCACCCTCCCTTCTCTCGTGGACTCTCCACTTTTGAGAGTGTTGTGATCGAGCAAAGCGACTTGCCCTGTGCCCTGGCCTGCGATGCTTCATTGGCTCAGACTCAGGGGGAAGCGCTGGGCCCTGAAGATCCAGGGTACACACACCTCTGTATAGAACCGAGCCCTCTGTGCAGTTTGGGTTCAAAGTCTCAGCTCCTCCCTCTGAGTTTCCTCCTTCCACCACAGGGCTCACAGTCTTGTGTTCTTCTCCCTGGCTCAGCAATGCTTTTCACAGACACATTTGCAGGGCATTTTACACTGTGGCTCAGGAGAAAGAGCAGGAGCTGTGGAGGCAGACAGCCTTGGACGGATGGTATCATTAGGCAAGAAACTAAATCTCCCTGCGCCTAATTTCCTCTCCTGCAGAATGGGGTCATGACACCTGTCTTGAGTACAGTGAAATTTAATAAGATTAGGTTGGTAAATTGCCTGATGCATTCCTAGGATATTACGATTCATCTGTAGAGGACAATTTACTATGAATTAGTAAGCAATTGAATTATAGTTTCCATTATGTATTCAGGATTGCTTTTCATCTAGGCAAGGAATATTCCATTCTCAGGAGAGTTGTTTTCAGCACCACAGGAAGGCTCCAGAGCAGGGACAGAGTGGCTTTGCCTCTGGCTCTGGAATGCAGATAATCAAGTGTTGGGTCAACCCATGGCGAGTCCTTACTCTGTGAAATATGAGATGCTCAGCATCTTGCCTAGGAATAGTGCTGCTCTCTGGCTCTGTTCTGCTTTTCTTCTCCATGGTCCTCAGTAGCGAGGTTGTGTCTTGCCCTGTGCTTCTCTTTCAATGGGCACCAGGAAAAAGAAAGAACCCAGAGGAACAGAAAAGTCACTCCTTAAGTCCCTTATTACCACCATGAGGAGATTAAAGAGTCTGCCATCTCAAAACTGAGTGATTTCAATGCAAAAGGGCAAAAACATTCTGTTTGTTCTGCTTTGCATTCGTCCAACAGCTTATCTCAGGAGCCTTATAGCGTTGAGCACTCAGCTAGGGACTCAGGTAGAGAAGTCGTCTCTACCTCTGCCTTGTATTCTGTTGCAGGAGATAAAAAAGTGGAAAGATGTTTGTAACATATTGCATTAAAGTCATGCAGGCAGCATTCTAACATTATTACTCAGACCTCACCTGGAGAGGGGAGACCTATGTCAAGACAAAAGGTTCTGGGCCTTGTTGTCGCTGGCATCTGGTAAAGGAATGGCAGTGTGAAACTTATGGAGCCTGGTCATGTGTTGCTGCCTTGGGCTCACATTTGTGCTGATGAGGCACTGAGGAGGGAGACAGAGCAGGCTAGATTTCACTGAACTGTTTGCCATCAGGGAGTCATTTACTCTGCACATGGTGGGAAGCTATAGAAGGATCTAATCAATTTCTTCATGCCCTCATTCTTTTCTTCCTTTATCAGTATTTGTTGAGCAAGCCTGCTATACATTTCTGACTTAGAGTTTCAGGACAAGACTGTTCAGTGTGCCTAAGTTCCAATTCTAGATCTGCTAACTGGAAGCTCTGCAGTCATGAAGTGGTTTTATAAATCCCTTATTGCTTTGATTTCTCAATTATAAATTGGAAATAACAATAACACTTCACAGAAACACAGTTTTAGATAGTATACAGAAAGCATCAAAGTTGGTCTGAACTCATGGCAAACACTGTAGCTAGGTCATGCATCTGAGATGTTCTGCTGACCATACTGGGGTAGGCACCATCCTTTGCCCCCATGATGAAGGATGCACTCAGGAAGCAAGCCCTGCTGTGGGCTGCATACTGTGGCCAGGAGACACTGCGAATTTATGTCTGAGCAGAGAATTCTGCTCAAGTCCAATCTCCTGCTCCATTCAGCGGGAACAGGGAGGCTTTCAAAAGGAGTGCTGTCTGACTGGAATTAAGAGCCAAGTGTGAATTAGTCAGAAAACAGCAGAAGAAAAGAGAGCTAGCCATGGTAAGATGTGTGTTGTACAGTGCATCTCTGGGAGCATGTGTGGGGCTCTAGAGGAGAGGAATCTGGATCAGAGAGGACCCTAGAGCCTCAGAATGTGGGCTGCTGTTGCTGCTGGAGCAGGTGGCCAGAGGCTGCCATCCCTCTTGCTCAGGTGGAAAAAAGGCGTTCCAGGGGCTTCTCATGCTTCTGTCAGGAGCTGGGCCAACATTGCTCTTTATCTGTCCTTATTATTGTTCATTGTTTCTTAAGTTCCTCAGAAGGATTCTGGCTCTGTGTGCTCCACAGCAGAGTCATGTAAACTCCCATGTCATGGTGACTATGTTCTGTGCATGTGCTGTGGCTGACTTCCACAGACCACCTCTGATGATGGCAGGTGAGGCGCAAGGTCCAGCGCCTCAGAGTCCAGAGGTGGTGAGGACAACACAGTGTGAGCCCATAGCACTGCAGTGTTTGGACACGGGGATGTGGAGTGTCAGCTCATACCTTGAAATGCCTCCCCTCATGTTAGTCACATTTTTTGTTCTTTTCTTTCTTTTTTTTTTTTTTTTTTTTTTTTTTTTT